>JANFOE010002204.1:0-138811 GCA_025667525.1 Glebionis coronaria
CTGGTAAGATTAGATGTGGAAGACCTTACTCGATTCAAGATCGTTTCTAAGTCATGGCATTCTTTGAAAACTAGTCATCGTTTTGCTTAAGCCCATCTAAAGCAGCAGCATACTAATGATATCAACAACAATCAAGAACTTGGACATGTGAGGATCGTTATGCCAACATATTGGAAAGTTTCTAATGAGAGCTTGTTTAAATCCAATTCATGGCATGTTATTGGTTTTTCCAATGGCCTTGTATGTTCCTCTCCTTTACTCGTAGCTCCTATAGTTTTTGGTAAACAGTCCTTTCACGAGAGAGATCAGTGAGCATCATATTCTCGAAAAACATGGAGTTTTTTAATATATTTTTATAAAATATTAAAGAAGACAAGGGTAATATCGTCATTTTAAGGTCAAATTGGTAAAGTCTCCCATCAATTTGAAAGTTCAATGGTAATGTCTAGCGATTAAATTGTAACTGTTTAAAGTCGGTACACTTAAATAAGTACGATGGTATTTTATGACTTTTACCCTAATAACAATCACAACCTTAAATCTTAAGAGCCAACTACATATTTTTCCAGTCTAGTACTATGTGGCATACATCTTTAATTGTGTCTTCTATTATATATGCAAAGGTTAAATCTTTTTAATGTGTAGGACAAAGGTGTAAAAAATCAAGATCCATAAGATTTAAAACAATTTATAAACAAGAATCAAAACCCTTTTATTCAAATCAAGATTAAACTACAAAATAGAATCAAAAGATCACAACAGTTACTCTACTATGATCCTATTATTTTACTTGATAATAGTTTTACAAAAACGATATAGGTTACATATTTATAAAAAAGAGAGAATCAAACGAAAACACATAGATGAAAATAACCCAGATAAGGGTTGGTGTGTGTGTTGCTAGGTTTAGAAACAAGAAATGATGAGATTTGTTGCACAATGGGTTGGTTAGATTGACTGGGGTCGTTTAGTGGGCTTTAGACGTTAGCAATATGACACCACTAGTCCTTAGCATGAACCAAAGCTTCAATAGCAAGTCCACAGGGTAGAATTTGTAAAATCAAACAAACACAATAAGTCCCTATAACTTAATATGTGTAGCTGATTAGGTCCTCAAATTTATCATCATCCTCAATCAGATACACCATATAAGTTGAACATCCTAATTTTTTTAACAAGGTTGTCATGTTGTATTGTGTCCAATCATTTAGTAAGGATATCTGCAATTTAGTTTCCAGAGTCCACTTTAATAGTTTTAACCACCACATTCAAAAAAATTTCCCTCACAAAGTGTAAGTATATTTCAAGGCGTTTAGCTCTTTCATGAAAAACATAATTGGTTGCTATTTTAATAGCATAATTACCATCACATTAAAGGTCAACTAGTAAAAGATTGTCACAATGCAAATCTTTTAAGATGTTTAAAATCTATGTGACGTCACTGGTCATAGAAGCAAGAGCTCTATACTCTACTTATATGGAAGATTTATAGAGAGTGTTTTTGTTTCTTACTCTTCCAAGAAATGAGTTTATCATTAAAAAAGGGTAAATAGCAGAAACTAGAAAATAATAACTATTAAACAACAATTACGGATCCCTATCCCTTACTCTATTCTAATGCACTAAATCTCCTGTAATTCATCTATGGAAATCCATGTTGTCCCTAGGATTGAACTCGTTTGATCTTCGAAGAGCGAGCGATTTTACATGAGTTGTAATTCTTGAGGGTTTTTAGTGATTAGATTCTTTTATTGACCAGATCCGTTTGGTGCTTCCTCTGCTTAACATTAGATTTATGAATTGATTTAGTCACCGTTTCCATTGCTTTCTTGGGTGTGATAAGTAGGCCCTCGTTTTAACGACCCCTATTTATTTTGTGATCACAAGGATAACCGGGAATCATTGAACTCAATAATCATAATCTTTTTTATGCGGTTTGGTTATCCTTCTGGATCTGCTTCAATTATTCTTAAGGGTATAGGTTTCCTTTCAAGATCTTTTTTTCATGCTTTCTTTTGTCAAGGGTATTAGATCTCTCTTCAATCCAAATAGTCATGGGGGGTTTTTGAATGGACTAAGGTCAAAAAGAAAGCATCACACTTTGCTGAATAAACAGGTTAATGGTAGCAGACCAGTGTCAGGTATGGGTAATTGTCACACTCCACCATGGCGGAAACACGGGGCGCGAACTATGGATATCATCACAACAAACGGTGTCTCTTAAATGAAAAGACTAAATGCAAAAATGTCATTCAAGGCGACATAAGTTATGAAAATATCTGAAAACATGCGGGGGTCTAGGTAAGTAGAAAAACAAGTCCTAACTCTTACCCAAGACAAACAAACAAAAGATATAAACGTTATACAATGCACTTATTCAAATCAACACAAAAAGGAATTCAAAGAGGAATGGGATTCCTCCGTATGCAATCATAGGCATATCCAATCCTAGCCACTTCTATTCTCTACCTTGAAAAAATCCTCACCTGAAAGAGACACTAAAACACGTCAACATAAAGTTGGTGAGAGTCATAGGTTTAGACTCCAAGAACCAACATAAAAACATAACCTTTAAGCTTTGAACATAACCATTAAAGCATATCAAATATGGACAAGGTGCTACAATATGCATTAACAAGGCTACCGGCATTACTAAATCACCATAACCATTAAAGCATATCCATTAAAGCATATCCATAAACGCCCATACATCTATGTACCAAAACAAGGCTACCCGCCTTACCAAATCACAATTGGTCCCAAAGACGCCCATACATCTATGTACCAAAACAAGGCTACCCCGCCTTACCAATATAACTAAGGCGGTACGTGTACCCCGATCTAAATCACAAACACAATCAAGATTCACATAGCAAGTTTAACACATAAGTAAGCGCACTATTGTCCAACACAACAACCATTCAAAACAATCACATCAATACATTTCAAAACCATTACAGTGTCTCTCCCATCCCATCTAGAAGTTTAAAAAATACATTTATAAAACCCGAGAATATGGGACTGTGAAACTCACCTTGCGAAAAGCAATTTAAAGTCTCTTCACGAACACTCTATTATCTAAAGGACATAACATAATGATACATGTCAACATTGACTCCGAAACCTAATCCTTCATCAATGTAACAATCCCTATGATGGATACATCTCAATTATATCCCAAATCAGCCCCATGTTAGCCCTCTAAGTGTCCACTATCCCAAAATATCCAAAACACGAGTTTAAGCCTTGTCGTATAAATATTAACCTTGAACTCGAAATTTGTACAAATAATTTAACCAAGCTACTCACCTATATTGACTATACATTCTGGATATTTGAAAAGTACGCTCCGAGTACATAATTTTAGGCTTTTTAATCACCCAAAAAGCTTTAAAAACGAGTAAGTTATGACCAAAACGATTTTACCCAAAATATGCCCAGCCATTAACGACAGTTCCTTGACAATTTGGTGACGACTCAGCGAAAGATCAACTAACAAAACCCTAAATTAATATTTAGCCAAATCTGCCCAGCCATTAAGGATATTTTTGTGACAATTTAGCGACAGAATCTTGCAGATTAGCGACAGTGTTGCTGAATTAACCCTAATACAATTTTAAACCCTAAAAACCCTTTCATTAATTATTTAATTCAAGCCCTAATTAATTTTAATTCCAGAAAATTAAAAACCTTAATCCATCACATGATTAATTACATAGTTCTAACATGATTAGATTAACAAAACATAAATTGAAATCAAGATTATACCTTTAATTAGCCAAAAATCAACTCTTGCAAAAGCTCTAATTTTTTTTCCTAATTTTCTTCTTTTCTTTTCCCGGTCGTCTCTTTTTGTTAGTTTCTATGTGTTTTGTTTGGTTAAGCTTTTATATATTCTAACTAACCAAGTCCTAGTCCAGGCCCAACACAACTTTCCTTTTTTTCTATTTACGTTTGATTTAAAACCACCGTCCCCTTCTTTATATATTTTTTTATTTTTTATTATCTTTATAATGTTTTCTAATTTATGACAAAATACTTATTTAATTTAAGGACCTTCAACTTTATTTAAAAGCTAGTTTGAAGAAAGCTTACATTTTAATTATTATTATTAAAACTAAATCAATATAAAATTTTATTCTATAATAAATTACTATCTATGTACCTTAATAAATCTATGGAAATTTTTAAAATAACTCGAAGCTACTTGCCTACACCACTAAATACTTACTTATATAATTACGTAAAGTCTTACGTACACGGTAATTAAATATGTAACACCCCATTTTGGTAAATGAAATGTCACGCGTGATTATGGCGTGTCATCAAAGCATACAAGGTAAATGTCTTAAAAACATTAAATGACCATGAAAGAAAATACCGGAAAGACACATCGGTATCCCAAATATAAGCTCATCACACACAAATATAAGTACTGTAAAGGAAAAGGACTAAATAATGTCCAAAGAAACAAGTAGCAAAATGTATGATGAAATGCATAAAGTAGAAAAGGCTAGATAGCTTCCAATCATATGCACGTACGCTTAAAGTCTACGAGCGCCCTTGAGTACCTGCCGTTTAAGAACATGAAAGGAGCATAACGCTAAGTGCACGGATATACAAGTATAGCATGGAATAACGTAAGCATAAAGACTAATAGCAGCGGAATAGTATAAGTACTAAGCAATCTGGAATCATGTTCATAAAACTGGTTTTATAGTTTAAAAAGACTTATGTTTCTATGACCTATATAGGCTATTTGGCTAATTAATATAGATTTTCTATGACCTATATAGCCTAAGCCACGAGCAATCAATTCGTTGTGGGGAAGTCATAACACTGGTGCCTCCAGTGTTATGGTTATGGTACCTCTATAACTAGGTGACACTGGTCATGCATGTATATGGCTTAGGCTCTTAAACTAACATAAGGAATCAAACATATAAAAAAACAATGGGAAAACAGTTGGATACAAACGGGGAATCCTAATAAGGAAAGAATGTCCATACTAAAGGGACGGAAAATCCGTACCTTATGTCCAGTGAACGAAAAAGATGAAAGAATGAAAGTCCTACTTCGATCTCTCACTAATGCTACATAAATAGGATACATGTATAAGTAGTCTGTTTACTGAGTACGTAACTGATTATATCATGTCTTAGCTTGTTTTATATGTTCTTGTCTTGTGTTACTGATTTTAAGGTTATGTTGTGGTTATCATGTATTTCATGTATTCTGATTAAGTATTACTTGTATTTCTTGTATTATTATACTTGTTGTGTAATAATAAGTAACTTTCTAAAAATGGCATGTTTCGCAAAATAAAAAGTTTCCAAAAATAAAAATTTCCAAAAATTGATTAACTTTTTAAAATAGATCAGTTTCTAAAAATAGAAAGTTTCCAAAAAATAACAAGTTTTCTGAATTAGAAAGTTTCCATATTTAGAAATAAGCTGGATTAATAAGCTAATAATATAAGCTTAAGTTTACTGGTTAAATATCATAAGTCATGTGATTATAGTATAGTTTATTAATAATATCATGTTAATTAAATAAACTATAGGTTATATGATTTAATTAAATATAAGCATGATTTAATTAAATTAAGGTGTATAAAATACTTAGGCTAAAACATGTATTAATACTATATTAATTATAACCTAAGTCATGATTATTAATTAGTTATATTCCATGTCTTAATAATTAATTAATACTATATTAAATAAATAAATACTTAGGTTAAAACATGTGTTATTTCATAAATAATAATTAACCTAAGTCTATGTTTAATTAAATTAATTATAAGTCGTGTTTAATTAATTAAATTATCTTGTTAAAATAATATACTTGTACAATTTTAATCATGAACCAGACCCGTGACTTTAATTTAGACAAGTTGTGAACCAGACCAGAAACCCCACGAACCGGACCAACCAAACACCCCTTAACAGTGGCAAACCGGCTCGGTCGGTTGCCACTGCTAGTGTAACCACACCACCGTCTGCTGTCGGTGGTTCCTGTCGGCTAGCCGCTGACCACATCGTAGTTCCCACCGGTTGTGTGACGGTGGTTCCCCCTGCTGCGCCGTGTTTCCCCCTGCTTGACCCAACGCCACCACCGGCTGTGTGCCGGTGGTGGTGGCTGCTTGCTTCCGAGACCACCAAACACCACAAGGACACCCCGACTCAAGTCGAGGTCCCTTGTCCCTGCTACCGACCGAGACCAACCAAACCGAGACACAAGGTCTCGGTTGGTGGTGCGAACCAAGATACGCCGAGAGCCTTGCGGCTCTCTGTTGGGTGTCGGCCGAGCAAACCAACCCGAAAACATCCCATGATTTCCCCCATGATTTCATGACATGTTTTTAATTACTCGTTTATTCATGTGTTCATAATTAAATAAAAAGAATTAAAATAAAAGGGATAACGGATTACCGAACGTGTGTAACGAATGGAGATTAATAACACGAACAAGATGCTTGGATATATCAACCAAAAATCAAATCAAACACCCTTGTGGTGTTTGTTGTTGCTGGCGGCCAAAGGAGACAAACAAGGAGGCCAGGGTTTTTATTTTTCTTGAAAAAATATGTGAATGAAAAGAATGTTTTCCCTTTTGTTTATTTTACTAAAAATCTAGTTGGGCTTGGCCCTTTTATCTCTTTGGTTCCGCGGCATGTAGGGCCCACAACGGAAAAACTCAAAGTTTTTCCCGTGTTATAATTTACGTGATCGTATGTTCGTGTTTTCGTGTTATATTATAATTAAATATTCGTGTTATATATAAATACTTGTATGTAACGATATTAATCGTATAATATTAATTAAGTACGTAATTACGTGTTCGTGATTTTTACGTTCATGATTTTATGTTCGGGATTATAATTATTATTGTTAATAATTATCGTCTACTATCACGTACTTAATACTTATCGTGTAATAATACGTACATAGCATATGTAATTACTAATTGTGACACGTGTTCATGCTATAAAAGGAAAGTTTTAATATGTACGTACGTTTACTAACTGTACTGTTCATGGTAAAATCATGCGGGTTTTAAAAAATACGTACACGATCCTTATTAACAATAATACTTGAACTTCACGCAGTTCATATCCGATTCCATTTCATCAAATTCTAAATCTGACTTGTATCATGATTTACACATCATGTTCCTCATAACCGTCATTCACCTCCTCCATATCACACATAAAAACACATAAAACACATTGTTCACACAAATTTAACACATAAATAAAAATCAACGGATGACAACTAACCCGACGAAAACCCGAGTCGTCACAATAATGTTTGATCGAAGGAGGATGATGTGGCCAGACTATCGACATCCGTCTATGTAGCTAACATTCCCGAGTATGCTTTGGCTAAGGATTTATTTCAGGCTTGTAATCAGTATGGACATGTGGTAGATTCTTTCATTCAATTTAAAAGAGATAAGAATGGTAATCGTTTTGGATTTGTCTAGTTTATTAATGTGTCGAATTCAGAGAGATTGGTGAATAACTTGTGTACCGTTTGGATAGATCGGTATAAGATTCAAGCGAACCTTGCTCATTTTCAGAGAAATCCGGGTAGAATGGCTAAGAATGTGACTCGGTTTGAAGGACCTCCAGGTCAATCTTCACGTGTTAAGCCTCCGACAGGACCTGTTCATAATACTCCTTAGTTTGCCTCGGCTGTAAAAGGTGGGATAGTTGTTCCCACTTACACTCCTACAACACCTGCTCTTGTCATTGATGATGCTTTTGTGGTCCAACATGACCTTGATAATTATGTTATGGGAGAGGTTAAGCTGATATCTTCTATTACTAACATCCGTACTTTGTTATCTGCTAAAGATTTCAAATATGTGAAACCGACTTATATGGGAGGGTTATGGGTACTTTTGGAGCATGATTCCCTTGATATTAAAGCAAAATTGTTGAACCAAATGGGGGTTGCATCATGGTTCAATAGGTTGTGTGATGCAGAGCTGGATTTTGTATCTAGGGAGAGAATCGCTTGGGTGGATATTGAGGGTGTTCCTCTTCATGCATGGTCTCGTGCTACATTCGAAAAGAAGGTCCAAATGGGGAGAAGTGATGGATCTTGAAGAAAATAATGATGTTTTGTTTGTGAGAAAAATGATTTGCATTAAAACCAAACAGGAGGTAAACATTTTTGAATCTTTTAAGATAATTGGGAAAGGAAAGGTATTTGTGGTACGAGCTAAAGAATTGTTTGTTTGGTCACCGGTGTTTAAGGAGATTGTGAATGTGGAAGATTGTTCAGATACTAAATCAGATAAAGATGTTGTTATTAAGGATGGGAACGATGAGGATATTGGTATTCTTGATGCTGAGAGTGACGTTGAGGGGGTCTCCGAAACTGATTTTGGTGACTTACAAGATGGATTGGATGCAGATCATGTTGAATCAGCTAAGGTTAAAGAGTGCTCCAACGACCCATTTAGTGTTTACCCTTTACTGGACATGATGAAGGCAGTTCCATCTCAACCATCTGTGGATACTAGTATTACCCACCCACCTAGTTACATACCGGGCAGAAATGACAATGAATCAGAATTACAGGAGATAAGGATGCCAAAAAATGATTATTCTTAAAAGCATTCTAGGGAAGTAAATTCTCGAATTGTGCAAGATGCTTCGCAAAGTGAAGATAATTTTGTGTCTGATAGTCATATTAAGGAGAAAGGATTACATAATGGAGGATCAATTTTGGATGTTCTTGATGATATGTTTAAAGTAGGCCAAGCAATGAGCTTTACTATAGGGGGTTGCTTGAATGATATGGAGGGCATCATAAAATCACAAGGAGGTTATGAGGGTGATCCATGAATTGCCTTTCTTTGAATATTCAAGGCATAGGATCCAAGGCTACAAAAAATGGACTCAGGAGTTAAATATAAAACACAAGGTAAGTTTTTTAACCATTCAAGAAACAAAAACCTATTTAATTTCTAATATGGAGATACAAAATCCTTATGGGGGAATAGTTTGTTTGAGGTCTCGATTATTGAGGCTATTGGAAATTATGGGGAATTCTGTGTGTTTGGGACCCCAACGTGTTCTCCAAGTCTAATCATATTGTGTCAGATAATTTTATTGTGTTATACAGGACTTGGCTTCTAAATAATATGGATTTGCTTGTTATATCTGTCTACACTCCTCAACCTATTGTGGAGAAGCGAACCTTACGGAATTTTATTTCGTCTTTTATTTCTCGTTGGAATGGTGAATATATGGTCATGGGGGATTTAAATGAAGTTAGGTTTAAAAGAGAGCGTTTAGGATCCATTTTCAATCAACATGGGCGAATGTTTTTAATTCTTGCATTTTTAATTCAAGTCTTATTCATGTTCAGTTAGAAGGCTATGAGTTTACTTGGACACATTCGTCAGCCACCCGGATGAGTAAATTGGATCGTTTTTTGTAAGTGAAGGAATAATTTATAATTTCCCGCATATGCCGGCTGTTTTCCTAGACCGGCATATTTCATATCATCGTCCCATTCTACTTAGAGATGTGATGGCTGATTATGGAGCCATCCCTTTTAGGTTGTATAATTCTTGGCTTGATGGGGATGGTTTTGGAGTTTTAGTGTCTAATATTTAGAGTTCTACTATTTTGTTAGATCGTAATGGAATGGTTCGGTTCATTAAGAAACTTCAAATTTTGAAGAAAGAGATTCAGTCATGGAATATATCTAGTAGGCAGGAAAAATCAGTCTATATTAATGATACTAAAGCTGAATTAAAAAATATTGATGCTATCTTGGATCAAGGAGGAGTAACTGATGATCTACTTCTTACACGTATGTATTTGATGAAAAAAGTTCATGATTTTAAAGCTAATGAGGCTCGTGACCAGATTCAGAAGGCCAACGTTAAATAGGTGGTCGAGGGAGATGAAAAATCGAAGTTCTTTCATGGTATCATAAATCGGAAACGTGCTAATATGTCCATTAAAGGTGTTATGGTTGACGGAGATTGGATTGATGATCCAAATCATGTTAAAGAGGAATTCAAGAATTATTTTTATTCTAGGTTTCAAGATCCATGATCACTTAAATGCAAATTAAATTTAACTTTTCCTAATCGACATAATTCGGATCAGCTGTTGGAGTTAGAAAAATCGGTGTCACATGATGAAGTTCGAGATGCGGTTTGGGATTATGGTACAAATAAGTCATTTGGACTTGATGGATTTTCTTTTTTGAATTCTTTTGGAAGTTTTGGGATATAATTGGGCCGGATATGTGTGTTGCTGTGGAATGGTTCTTTTTACATAGTAATTTTACTAGAGGATGTAACTCCTCCTTCATATCGCTCATTCCAAAGAGTCACGAACCTATATTTGTTTGTGCCTATCGACCTATCAGTCTAATTGGGAGTATTTATAAGGTTGTGACTAAAATCTTATCTACACGGCTCTCTTCTGTTATTTTTGATCTTATTTCGGATGTGCAAACGGCTTTTCTCACTAAGATGTAGATTCTTGATGGGCCTTTCATTATTTATGAGCTTCTTTCTCGGTGTAAATGAAAAAACATCAAGCTATGATTTTTAAAGCTGATTTTGCCAAAGCATATGATTCGATTAGATGGGATTACTTAGATGATGTGCTTAATACTTTTGGTTTTGGAGTAAAATAGAGGATGTGGATTAAAGGGATTTTATCCTCTGGAATGGCATCGATCCTAGTTAATGGAAGTCCCACTTCTGAATGTTAGGGTCGTTGTAGTTTAAAACAAGATGATCCACTAGCTTCGTACCTTTTTATATTGGTTATGGAGTCGTTACATCTATCTTTTTCGAGAGCTGCGGCTAATAGATTCTTTAAAGGTATAAAGGTGGATTCTTCTATTACTCTTTCTCATCTTTTTTATGCGGATGATGCCATTTTCATTAGAGAACGAACTTATGATGATTTACGAAACATCATGTACATGCTTAAGTGTTTTGAGATGGCGTCTGGCTTAGGGATGAATCTTAGTAAAATTCACTTACTTGAGGTTGGTGTTCCTAATGATATGATCTCACTTGCTGCTAGTTCTATTGGTTATGGGGCGTTAAAAATTCCCTTACTGTACATAGGGATTACTGTTGGGGGAGTATGTCGAAAACCAATGCGTGGAATGATTCTATTAATAAGATTAAAGAGAGGTTGTCCAAATGGAAACTTAGTACTATTTCTACTGGAGGTCGACTTACTCTCCTTAAGTCGGTTTTGGGTTCGACTCCTATATATAGTATGTCTATGTATAAAGTTCCTAAATGGAAGCTTTGTGTCGAGATTTCTTTAATGGTGGTTAAGGTCATGATAGGAAGATAGCTTGGATTAAGTGGTCCAAGGTTCTTACTTCAAAAAAATATGGTGGGTTGGAGGTGAGTAGTTACTATGCATTGAATCAAGATCTTTTGTTTAAATGGGTGTCGAGATTTATTTCATGTGATGGTTCCTTATGGTGTTGGTTCATTAAAGCTATTCATGGCAGCATCTTACAATCCATATCTACTGGACGGGCTTCACCTTGGAATGTCATTATTAAAGAGGTTAGTCTTTTAAAATCGCAAGGTGTTAATCTTCATGGGCATTGTAAAATTCATGTAGCTTCTGGTAGCAATACACGGTTTTGGACTGATATTTGGTTAGGTGAGGCTCGGCTAAGTTTGGTCTTTCTGCGATTTTTTGCTTTGGATACTTTCAAGGAATGTACGGTAGTTGCGAAGGTCCAAGGATCTCTTTCTAATACTTTCAGGCGTGCGGTTCGTGGTGCTGTATAAGCTCAACAAGTTTCTCAGCTCCTGTCGTTAGTTGAGACGGTTGTCCTATCTGGTGTTGATGATCGCTGGATATGGGATCTTAATGGTAAAGGGGAATTGATGAGGTTTTCCTTCTAAAAGAAATAGTTGCTACCAGATAGCTTAAGCTAGTTCCTATTAAAGTGAATATTTTTGTTTCGAAGCTTTACTGTGATTGTATCCCAACTCGAAGTAATTTGGTCCAAAGAGGTGTGTATGTTTAACAAACGTGTTGTCCTGTTTGCGTGACGGGGTATGAAGATGTGGATCATTTTTTTTTCTTTGTGAGGTTGCTCGTGATGTTAGTCGCCTTATTTGTTGATGGTGAAATATTTCTTGGATGCAAGTTGGTTCTTTTACGAAATGTCTTGATTGGTTCGCTTCAATTCGGTTGGGCTCTAGTTCGAAAAGTGCCCTAGAAGGTGTTTTTCTTGTTGCTTGGTGGAGTATATATTTCTAAATCAACTTCTTTTTTCCGCTAAAAAACCTCGGAAGCATGTCCTTTTCGACGATATAGTTACTCGTTCTTTATTTGATTTCAAGCTAGATGTAAACATAATTTCACTTGGGATAGTTGGCTTCAACACCTTTATTTGCTTTCTTTGTAATTCTTCTAACCCTTGCTAGTTTTAATGAAAGTTGCCGTTAAAAAAAGCATAAAAAGGTACTTATGTTATTTCAAAATTTAATTAAAATTACTCAACTTTTTTCTCCTCAATTTAAGGTATCGAATTTTTTCTTGTTGCAATGTGGGAAAATTAACAAATTTAAAGGTTATATAGTAACGCCCGTTTACTTTATTATTGCATCGTTAGTCCTTTATATTAACGACACTTTATAATAAACTCAAAATTCTTTTCAAACAGTTTTAGACCGTTTTCTACCTTTTTCGTCTTATTTTTACCATTTTCGTCTGGTTTTTAATCGTTTTGGTCCATTTTTGGTCCTTTTCTTATGTTTTACCTTATTCGACACTTTTAGCGTGTTTGATATCGTTTTGACCGTTTTTATTGTTTCTGTCAATTTCTGGTCGTTGTCGCCTATTTTTTTACGAACAGAAAAAGTAAAAAACGAACAAAAACGATAAAAAAGTCAAAAACGGTAAAAACGGACAAAAACAGTTAAAAGCCTTAAATTGGACACAAACGGCCAGATGGTCTCGAAAACATTAAAAAATGGACACAACGGTCAGAATCGATAAAAGAAGGATGAATGTTGTAAAATGGACCAAAACGATTAAAAACTGAGTGGAAACGGTAAAGATAAGACGATAAAGGTAGAACACGGCCTAAAATTGTAAAAAAACAAATTTTGAGTTTTATATAAAGTGCCGTTAATATACATGACTAACGATGCAATAATAAATAAACAATCGTTAATATATAACCTTTAAATTTGTTAATTGTCCCAAAATTGCCCACAAGAAAAAAGATCGGTACCTAAAATTGAGAAAAAAAAAGTTGAGTACTTTTAATTAAATTTTGACCTAAGATAAGTACCTTTTTATGCTATTTACCCTTTAAAAAAACACAATACCCAGTCACATATTTTTTAGTGACAATACATTTAGCCCAGTCAACATCAGAATAAGCTTTAAGAAGCATACGAGAGGTCCATTTAAAGTGAATGCCCAAACCTAGAGAGCTCTTATGATATATTAATATCTTAATGGCAATCTTGAGATGAGAGTTCAAAGTAGAACGTATAAACTGACTTAGGCAATGCACATCATAAGAAATATTAGGTCTCGTGTTAGTCAAGTAGATAAGCTTATCCACAAGCTTTTGATAATCCACAACATTCACAAGTAAAGGATCACTATAAGTGGACTCATCGGATATATCAAGTTTAGAACCCAAAAGAGTCTTAGCAGGTTTACTAGCAAGCATGCCATACCTAGACAACAAATCCAACGCATACCTTCTTTGATTTAAACAAATACCAGATTCAGTGTCAATAACTTCAATTTCCAAAAAATATTTTAACTTTCCCAAGTCTTTAATCATGAAATTTGTTTTTAGAAAAACTTTGAATTTCTCAATATCAACAACATTGTTACCAGTGATGATAATATTATATCATACACAAGTAAGGCAAGCAAGACGTCACCATTAGGCCTGGTATAAAGAGAGTAATCTGATTTACTTTGGCAAAAACCATTTTCATTAAGAACAGATGTGAGTTTGGAGATGCATGTTTTAGGCCATATAAAGAACTTTTAAGTCCGTAAACCATGTTTTCACCTCCAGGAATATATCTTTGAGGTGGTTTCATATACACAGTCTCATCAAGATCACCATACAAGAAAGCATTATTATTGAAAAGTTGAAACACAGGCCAATACTGTATAATAGCTAAGTTAAGAATGCATCTAACAATAACCATCTTAACAACAAGAGGAAAGGTCTCATCATAATCTATTCCTTTTTTCTGGCTAAAACCTTGAGCAACAACCCTAGCCTTATATCTTTCTATCTCCTCACTGGACTTGAACTTTAATTTCCAAATCCATTTGCAACCTAAGACTTTCTACCTTTAGGAAGCTCAACAATCTCCCAAGTTTCATTCTCAAGAAAAGCAACAAGCTCAATATTCATACCATCAACCCAAAGGGGGTTCTAAGATGCTTCAAAGAAGTTTTTTGTTTCACTGTTTTTATTAAGTTGGGTGACAAAGCAAAACTTTCCTTGATTATGTCTGGAATATCCAACAAACTTTTCAAGGCTATACTTAACTTTGGATTTAACGACAAAATCATTATAATTCTTTGGAAAAACGGGAGTTCTAGAAAACCTTCTTAAGTTTTGAGTTCCTTGGGTTGAAGTGATTGGATTTTGATCCAAATCTCCAATAAACACATTGTTTTCATCAAGTGTAGCAACCTCCTCTTCTAACCAACAACAATGTCTCCCCTGTTATGAGCATCATCTCCAATGATTAGGGAGTCAACATTGCTCACATTATCCCCATGGTTGAAAGAGTGGCCAGCTTCACTATATGTGTAAAACCCGCATAAAATACCTAAGAACATTAATTACATGAAAACACAAATAAATTCAAACTTTATAATTAATTAATATATGACACGTATCATGAACATTTAATGTAAGTAGTACGTATATTAATTAATTACAAGTATTACATATATGAATTATTACCCGATAAGTATTTACGTATAACACTTAAAACACGATGGCTTTCAATTAGTGGGTAAGAAGAAAAAGAGAAATAGAAAGTCCACGTCTAAGTTTACTGGTCTGTCGGTTCAACCGAATGTTAAGTTTATTCCTAAAGCAACTTTTAGTGCACCCAAGAAAGGTGGTGCAACTATGGGTAATGCTTTAGCTTCTAAAAGAAAGGAAGTGGATCCTTTTTCATCTGATAATAATGTGATCACATCTAATTTGTATTCTGCTTTAGATGAAAATGGAGAAGAGGTTTCTCTTGTTTATGATGAATCGACTAATCTTCTCAACCCTAAAACAAGTGGAAGCTCCAATTCCACTTATGATGTTGGTTAGATTGGGCTCGTTATTGTACTTTTTTCGAGGTACATTTTATGTTTCTAGAATTGTAAGTGGTCATGGCATGTCATAAGCACTACACTAGGTAGTTTATCAAGCTTGTGAGCTTGAGTTTAATATGGTATCTCAGCCACATTCTATTTTTACTTCATTTTTTTTAATAATATATTTACCGGGGAAACCCTTTACACAAAAAACACTTAAAACACGACAGGAATTAAAGACGAATTAAAACACGAACACACACGAGATTTATTTAAAACACGAAAACTAAAACTATAATGAAAGGGTGTTTGGCCTGAGTGTAAAAGGAAAAGGGAGGGCCTATGGCCCAACCCATTAAGCAAATTAACAAGTAAACAAAAACTCTCTAGGAAAGTCATTTTTCACTTTTTACAAAATAAAATAAAAGCCTTACCTCTTTGTCTCCTCTTGGCGCCGGTTACACAAGAAAAAAGGAAAGTAAAAAGCTTGTTGATCTTTGATTGTTTACGGGTTTGTAATCGGGTTCTTAATTCCTAATCATTATACGCATACTGTAACACTAAACCTTAATCCTTTTCTTTTATTATTATTAATTCATGAATCTATTTAAAATTAATAATAAGAACATGTGTTTGAATTATATAAACATGTAAATCGAAGGTTTTGGGTTTGGTTTGTCACGGAAACCGAGACCATGAAGGTCTCGATGGTGTTGGTTCTCGGCCAACCACACCCTTAATGGGGCAGTGGCTGTTTTGTTTTGCCAGTCGCAACACCCAAACACCACAATGGGGGCTGGTTTGGTTAAAATAGTGGAAACCGAAAGCCTTAAGGCTCTCGGTGGGTATTTTGGCCGAGCAGGAGGAACCGGCAGCAGCTGGTGGCTGCGTTGGTTCGAGCCAATGTCGAGACATGGGTGTCTTGGTGTAGGTGAACCTCGGGGCTCAGGTACACAAAAACACCAAGGGGTGTTTAGAAAATTGTTTTGCTAAGTTATATTAATTGTTAATTTAGTTATTACATTAAATAAAATCATATTATAAGTTAATTAAATAAATCAAGACTTAGGCTATGTTAAGTTATTTATTTAATCATGACAATTAACATGGCCATTTATTTAAATGAACTATAAACTATAATAATTAATATTATTGTTCATGTTAAATTACAAGTTATATTAATTAAATTAATTAAGAACTTAGCTTAATTATTTAATGTCATTTTAACCATGCTTTAGTTATATTAATACTATACATTATACAATAATGAAATAAGGTAAAGTTTAATTAATATAAATCAAGTTATATTATTAATTAATAATCATTTATAAACCATGTATTATATTATTAATTAATAATTGTTATGTTAATGCTAAAGTATTTATTATTAATAAAATTTACTATATATGACATTTATATAAACAAGACTTATAATATATGCTTATTAAACTTTAGCTTATATCATATACATATTTAATTAGCTTATTACTATTTATGGAAACATGCTAATTATGGAAACATGCTATTTATGGAAACATAATATTTATAAAAATATACTATTTATGGAAACATAATATTTATGGAAACTTTCTATTTTTGGAAACTTACTATCTATAGAAACTTGATACTTTTGGAAAATTACTATATATAGAAACCTGCTATTTTTAGGAAGTTACTCGTTATGAAACAACAAGTATTATAACACGTAAAACATGAAATACACTAATCAATAACACATGAAACACTAAGAAACACATGATAAAACATGAAACAGTGAAACAAGTCAAGAACATGTAAAACAAGACAAGAACAAGTAAAACAAGTTAAGAACACGTAAACTAAACTAATCTAAAATCAGTAGGTATATTAACCAAACAACTCATTCATGTCATTTTTTATGTAGCACTCGTGAAGTCGGAGTTATTCTTCCGCTTTCGTCTTCATTTCATTACTGGACATAAGGTACGGAGATTCCGTCCTTCAGCATGGACATTCTCTTTCTATGATTAGGATTCCCCGTTTGCAGCCATCTGTTTTCCCTAGTAGTTACATAAAACTTTTCAGTGATTGCTATGTTATTATTTTAAACTGCCTGAGCTATATACATGCATGCCATGTCCACCTAGTTATGGAGGCACCATAACCATAACACTGGAGGCACCGGTGTTATGACTCTTCCCCAACGAGAGAGAAGCTCGCGGAATCCCTTTCAGTTATTGGCCATTTTTATTATTATCAAGTGGGGCGAATGGGTGCATCCTAGTACATGTTTTTTACAAATTACACGGTAACTGTGGTGTGTGCTCTACATTTGTTACATGGAGCTGATCCCTCCACCCAGACTATTATAATTAGAGACAACCCCTCTAATTGCAAGACGAGGTCACCCCTCTATGTATTCATGCACGTTGATACCTTCATGACCTATATGAGATTTTGGGCATTTAAAATACAGTTTTTATGAATGAAACCTATGTCTTTTTCAGATATAAATTAGTTTATAAAAAATTATCCATGTTTTCCAGGACTTACACTTATTCTGCCGCATTTTCATAGTTTATTTATGTTTCAGTCATTATATTATGTCATATATTCGTTCACTGAGCGTATTGCTCAGTCGTATTTTCTTTTCAGGTTCCCACACGGCAGGTACTCAAGGGTAGAGTTAAGCAATCAAGAGTACGTGCATTAGGATGGAGGCTCCCTTGACTTCATTTCTTTTAATGCATTTATATACTTCTACTTTGCTGGACATTGTTTAGTCCTTTTTCTACATTCTTTACTTATGCATTGCGTGAGCTTATTTTTAGGGTCGATGTTTGATTCTAGTTTCCTTTATGGTCATTTATGTTTTTAAGAAATTTACCTTGCATGCTTTGATGACACATCATAATTATCATGTAAGGTCCACTTGTCAAAGTGGGGTGTTACAATTATGGTATCAGAGCCCAAGGTTCGACCTGTAGGCTCTAAAACTTGACATGTGACTACTGGGTAGTCACCAGGATCTTCCTAAACTGACAGTTGATTTTATTTCATGTATATTTTCGTTTCTTTAAGTTTTTGACTGAGTAAGGGTTGATACAGGATCGGTCATACTTAGTCGCATGTGGTTTTCTTTGATTTTTGTTTTGTGGCCTAAACCATAGTCGTCCACCTTTGCCAATGTCAGATTTTGTTAGCCATGCCTTCATAAATTCTTCCATGCATCTCTTATGTTTATGTTTCTAACAGATTAATCATTTACCTTCTTTTGAATCTGTCAGATGGTTAACACATGCAATGATCGGGAACTTGCTGCAGCTGTCCGAGCAGCTCTACAAACCATGCTCCCTCAAATCTGAAACGAGATTTAGGTTGAATTTCAGAATGGACCGCATCCTGCGAATCCTCCTCATCCTCCACCAGTCACACTCCATACGTGGTTGGAAAGATTCAACAAACAGAAGCCTCAATATTTCGAGAAGGGCAAGGTCCCGTCAAATGTTGAGAACTGGATCTCGCATATGGAGAAGATCTTTGATGTCATGGGTTGCGACGGGGTCTACAAGGCAAGGTTAGCATGCTGCAAGTTTGAGGGTGATGCATTGGCATGGTGGAGAGCTTACAAGCTGAGCAATAGAGGTGATGCATGGCTTACTGCTTTGACATGGGTGCAGTTTAAGGAGTTGTTCTACAATCAGTTCTTTCCTAGAGCTGAGCAGGAATGACTGAGGAGGGATTATCATGCTATCCGGCAGAATGTAGGGGAGAACAACACATCATTCATACAGCGTTTCCTCAGGCTCGCTGGTACTTTGATGCTACTGGAACAACTGAGGAGTAAGCGAAGCATTTCCGCTCGGCTCTTCACTCCTCGATTATTGGTCGTCTGTTGTGTGGTACTTTCACCAATGTGTCACAAGTTGCTGACGCAACACGCAGTCTGGAGATGCTATATGTGGGGGATGATTATGAGGAGTCAGCTCGACCTGAGAAGCGGTATATTTTAGTCATCAAGCATTACCATCTCATTCAAATCAATATTTTCATTTTTATATCCTGTTCTATTTAATTGTATTTTTCAGTCAGAAGGGTGGAGACCGGTCCCAACCGGCCACTCAACAGAACAACAACAAGGGGCACGGTCAAACTAACGACCGTTATAGGTCAGACAGGCGTAGGGGTGGTGATAACTACCGTAACAATGCCAGTTACTCCAACAACAACATGTCTCTAAAATTTAAAGTCTTATATGTTAAGCTGTATTATGACATAAATTCTAACACTCAACATCATAACAGGAACTTTGGGAACGGGCATGACCAGAACAATAAGGGTCAGCAGCCTAATCACTCAGCTTCATCTCATATTATAATCTAAACTTCTTTCAGTGTAGTCATGTTTATGTCCCAATAATCATGTCTCACGTATATCTTCTTAAACAGGCACGCAGCTAGCGAGGGTACCCCTGGAGGGTATACCCATCCTATCTACACCACTTGCAACCATAGGCATCTTGGACCATGCCGTCGTGCTACCGATGTTTGCTTTAAGTGTGGGCAAGCAAGCCATCAGATGAAAGACTGCAAGAAAGGGGAAATCGTTGGTACATCGGGTACTGCACCTCCGAAACCAGCAACATTAGGCCGGGTGTACACCACCACCAGGGATCAGGCCAACAAGTCTACAGGTACCATTACTGGCATCTTATTTATGTATTGACATGCTGCCTGTGTTTTATTTAATATGGGTGTGACCCATTCAGTTATATCCACTACTTATGCTGCCCATATTAATAAGACATCTACACCACTTGAGAATGTATTAAATATATCTACACCAATGAGAGACTCTGTGCGCATTACTTATGTGTACAGAGATCTTCCTTTAGAATTTGACGACAAGATTCGTTCTGTCGACGCACTTCCTTTGGACATGTACGAATTTGATATGATCTTAGGCATGGACTGGTTAGCAAAACACCATGCCACGATTGATGCCATACATATCAAGTCATATTAGGTAATGGTCAAGATCCATAGTACATTCATAATGGTTTTATACCAGGAAAGTCTGTACAAATCATTTCTACCTTACAAGCCCGTACTTTACTAGCTCATGGCTGCGAAGGTTTCTTAGCTACAATTCAGGACATAACTGCTAAAGCTCCATCGTTTCAGGATCAGCCGATTGTTTCAGAATTCCCTGATGTGTTTCCATAAGAACTTTTGAGTACACCACCTATCCGTGAAGTGAAGTTTGGCATGGAGCTCATTCCAGGAGCTAAACCTATCTCCAAGGCTCCTTATTGCATGGCTCCCATAGAGCTCAAGGAGTTGAAAGACCAGCTGCAGGAGCTACTGGAGAGAGGTTTCATTCGTCCGAGTGTATCACCATAGGGTGCACCGGTACTATTCGTCAAGAAGAAGGACGGCAACATGTGTCTGTGCATTGACTATCGTGAGCTGAACAAGATCACGATCAGAAACAGTTATCCGTTGCAGCATATCGATGATCTATTTGACCAACTGCAAGGTGCCAAGCACTTTTCTAAGATTCATCTACGATCCGGTTACCATCTCTTGCGAGTGAAGGAGCAGGATATTCTAAGACTGCTTTTCGCACAAGATATGGTCACTACGAGTTCGTAGTTATGCCTTTCAGACTCACAAACGCTCCAACGGTATTCATGGATTTAATGAACCGCGTTTTCCATGAGTTTCTGGACAAATTCGTCATCGTATTCATCGACGATATTCCGATCTTCTCAAAATCCAAGGGAGAACATGAGGAACATCTTCGCACAGTACTACAGATTCTTCGCCAAAAGCAACTGTATGCAAAATTTTCCAAGTGTGAATTCTGGTTAAGCAAGGTGGCATTTCTGGGCCACACTGTCTCTATATAAGGGATCACTATGGATCCTACGAAGGTTGAAGCCATCACCAAATGGCCAAGACTGACATCTGCAATAGAGGTTCGTAGTTTTCTGGGTTTAGCTGGATATTCTTGTAGATTTGTGGAGAACTTTTCATGGTTAGCCTTTCCTTTAACCAAGCTGATGCGTAAGGGAGTGAAATTCGTCTGGAATGATGAGCGGGAGAAGAGCTTTGAAGAACTTAAGCAGTGATTGGTTTATGCACATATTCTTACTCTCCCATCTGGCACAAGTGGATTTTAGATTTATAGCGATGCTTCGGGTGAACGACTTGGCTGTGTACTCATGCAACATGGGAAGATGATTGCTTATGCATCACGTCAGCTTAAGCCTTATGAAGAGAACTATCCTACTCATGATCTAGAATTGGAAGCGGTTGTTTTGGCACTCAAAATATGGATGTATTATCTTTACGGTGAGTCATGTGACATCTTCACTGATCACAAGAGCCTCAAATACATATTCACTCAGCGAGAACTAAACATGAGGCAGAGAAGGTGGTTAGAGCGAATGTGGTGGTCGATGCTCTCAGCAGGAAATCAGGCATGATTGCTGGCATTAAGGTAGAAGAAGAAATCATTCATGATCTAGAGCGTTTAGACACTGAGTTATTTGTACATGGACAACATGGGTACTGGGCTAATCTGAGAGTTGAGCCAGACTTAATCTCTCGGATCAAGGCACTCAGAAGGACGATAGTGAGATATGGGCGATTATTCAGAATATCGATCAATAGACAGAGTTCCGTATTAACGAAGATGGCATTGTTTGGCATGGTACCAAGTTATGTGTTTCACACGATCTTACACTTAGAGAAGCCTTATAGACTTAGGCTCGTAGCTCTCCATTCTCCAATCATTCAGGTTCTACCAAAATGTACCATGATCTCAAACAACATTTTTTGTTGAGTGGCATCAAACAGGATGTTGCTACCTTCGTGTCCAAATGTTTGACCTGCCAGCTGGTTAAGATAGAACATCAGCGAGCTAGTGGTTTACTACAACCATTAGAGATTCCTGAATGAAAGTGGGACAAGATCTCCATGGATTTTATCACCAGACTTCCGCAGACTTAGAGGAAGCATGATGCTATATGGGTCGTCGTTGATCGTTTAACCAAGTCCGCTCATTTCCTTCCAATTCGCAAGGATTATCCAGTTAGCAAATTGGCGGAAATATTCTAGCAGGAGATCATGTGACTGCATGATATGCCTTCAAACATCATATCACATAGAGATCCGCGATTCACGTCTAAATTCTGGAGAGTTTTACAGAAATCTTGGGGCACCAGACTCAGCTTAGCCCAGCCTTTCATCCTCCATTACGATGGTCAGTCCGAGCGTACTATTCAGCCTTAGAAGACATGTTATGTGCTTGTCCATTAGAGTGGATGTAACACCCTATTTTGGTAAATGGAATGTCACGCGTGATGATGTCGTGTCATCAAAGCATACAAGGAAAAATGCCTTAAACATTACATGACCATAAAGGAAATACCGAAAACAAACATCAGTACCCCAAAGTATAAGCTCATCACACACAAAGATAAATACTATAAAGGACAAGGACTAAACAATGTCCATAGAAATGAGTAGCAAAATGTATGATGAAATGCATAAAGTAATGAAGGATAGGAAGCTTCCAATCCATATGCACGTACGCTTAAAGTCTACGAGCGCCCTTGAGTACCTTCCGTTTGGGTACAAGAAAGGAAAACGGCTGAGCATAACGCTCAGTCCACGGATATACAAGTATGACATGGAATAACGTAAGCATATAAGACTATATCACCGGAACATCTTAAGTTCTAAGTCATCTGGATTCATGTTCATAAAACTGGTTGTATATTTTGAAAAGACTTATGTTTCTATGAAAATCTGTTTAATTAGCCAAATATCCTATATAGGTCATGAGGTTCCACCGTAAATGAATACTTGGAGGGGAGACCTCGTCATGCAATTAGAGGGGTTGCCTCTAATTAATTAGTCTGGGTAGGAGGGATCAACTCCTAGTGAAGGATGCAAGGCACACATCGCATTCACTCTGATAATACTGCTAAACATGTAACTAGGATGCACCCATACGCCCCACATGATAATATAATATAATGGCCAAAACTAAAAGAGACGCCACGAGTAATCACTTCGCCGTGGGGAAGTCATAACACTGGTGCCTCCAGTGTTATGGTTATGGTACCTCCATAACTAGGTGACACTGGTCATGCATGTATATGGCTTAGGCTCTTAATCTAACATAAGTATCAAACATACAAAACAAATACTAGGAAAACATTTGGCTACAGACGGGGAAATCCTAATAAGGAAAGAATGTCCATACTGAAAGGACGGGAAATCCGTACCTTAAGTCCAGTGAACGAAGAAGACGAACGGAAGACAGTCCTACTTCGATCTCACTAATGCTACATATATAGTATATGTAACACCCTCATTTTTTACATATAGCAGCGGAAGCTATTTTGGGGTATTACTTCATGATACACAGTACACAATAATAGAAAACGACTCAAAAGAGACGTTTTTAAAAGAGAGTTATCATTCATTTATTCATCAGAGTATTTACAAACAGAGGTCCCGAAGAACATTTTGAAAACATAAAAGTGAATGATAACAAGTTTGGACGTCCTCATGTCCTTTGCCTCTCCGTGCCATAGTCCGTGTGATTTTCAGTTACCTGGGATAAATATGCTCAAAGTCAACACAAAGGTTGAGTGAAATTCATAGGTTTGAGTTATAATAGTTTGAATACAAGTTTAATCATCAATGGGATATGTTGTTACACCCGTTAAAATCATAATTATTGCATCTGAGCTCATGACACCCCACGTTAACATTTCCAAGTCCAGTGATGGTACTGCAGACCAATAAATGACTAGAAGTAAGGCGTAACTTGCCAAGGTTACCCTCTTTGTTCTCAAATATAGTGCTATTGGTGCCAAAAGTACAGGCAAACCAACGGGAGTCGTCACACTCCAAATAGATCTATTCACAATATTTGCGTTCACGTTACGGTGATTATGGTTCATGAAATGTATGTTATAGTGGCAGATCAAGGTACTCGTGCAATAATTTATCAGGTATAGCATACCAAAATACTTGTATTCATGTTTAGAGCATATATCCCCCTCATGTGTTTGTAAAGCATTTAAAAGTGAGGCTATGAACTCACCTTAGGTTAGGGATATCTGCTTGATATCAAGAGGGACTCAGGTAGACGGCTTTTACCACGCAACCTGAGGTATCGTATGTCAAGTATTTAGTTAAGTTGTGTTATGTTTCAAAACTTTGTTTAATATAGTTTAAAAGGTTTATTTCTTTGATTCATTAGTTTATGAATATCGTGGTATCACTATTCGGGTCATCATATGTAAGAAGCCATTCTATAAACGTTTGAGGAGCGATGGCACTTTAACTCGTAAACCCAACCACTCAGTCAGAACGTAATATCGAGATGGAACATCTTAATATGAAATTCCCTAGTAGTAGGATACGTCTGTGTGTTTAAGGAAAATAGGTTTTGAGGTTTCTTTAAAAGTTATTCGATAATAAGTTATGTTTATATTTATAATGTATTTAAAGTTTATATATGTTTTAATCAATGTATAAAAATGATTATTTGTATTTAGTTTATAAAATATCAAACCTTATAGGATTATTATATATTTTTCAAAATATCTCATTTATACCTTTAAGTTTAAAAAATAGTAAAATATACCCTTGTAGTTATAACTTATACAAGTTTTGTCTTTTATGGATACATATATGTAATATAAACCTTGTACTTTCAAACATGGCAAATTAGAAACTTAAATTTAAGTTTATGATCATGGCAAAATAGGTCCTTATAGTTTATAGTTTCAAAAATTACACATTTAGTCCTTTATCTTGAAAATAGTTTCATAACATGTTTTAACACTAAAATAGACTTGTTTTATGAATCAAAAGCTAAAGTAAAGTTTCATTTGTGTTATTATATGTCTTATAAGACTTATGAACATCTTATAACAATAACATAATAAGTTTAAAACTTTGAAATCAAATTGATCATAAGTAGTACAAATTTAGGGTTTTCTAGGTTCAATCATAGTTTCATGAATGTTTTAAGGTATCATAAGGCATGTAATCATTATAACAACATCTCTAGGTGTTCTATAACATATCTAAGATCAAACATGGGTGTTTAGAACTTACTTGAATACAAATAGAGCAAGAACAAGATGAAAAGGGGAGTATGTGCTAGTTTTGAGGCCTTGATGATCACTACAACTTGTTAATGGCTTCTAGGTCTTATACTCTTGGTTTCTTTTCTTGTAAACCTTCTTAGAACATCATATAATCCTTAGGCTACTGCTAGTGCTTGGATTGAGAGAGTTTTTAGTGCTTTAGAGAAGTTGAGAATGGAATGAAGAGTTATGTGTTAGTTATGGCTATTTATAGGCAAGGAAAGGCTTCATGGCTAAGTTTTGCAAGGATAGGTGTCAAGTGCTGGAGTACATGACAAGGATAAGCTAGGAGGATGATAAGGCTAATCTAGTTGATGAGTATTACAAGCTAGGGATGTAGCTTTGCAAGGTGTAAGCACATGGTGAAGTTTAGGAAGCATGTGGTGGCAAGGTGCTTGTAAGCTACCTTCTTGCTTGCTTAGGATGATGTAGGGAGGTGATAAGCATGAGGGAGGTGTGTGTTAAGGTGCTAGGATCAGTAGTAGCTTGATCATAGAGGTTCTTGAGGTGTTAGGGTGCTTGGTTTAACAAGGTTATGCTTATACATGGCTGTTTCTGGACAGCCAGTAATAGTCCCGGTAAATTGTTTTTCATTTACAAACCGTGACTCTGTTTAAGCTCAAATTTGTGAGAATTGTTAGATATTTGAGTCCTCTACAACTTTTAGTTTTACATATTCAAGGGTTACTACACAAAATCTTGAGATAATAGCTGTTTACTACAAGTATGTCGAATCTGCGAACCTTTGGCATTTCGGCTATAACTAATTCATATGATGTCGAATCGGGGTGATTCAATTTGCAAAATGACCACAAGACATAGGGCTAAAACCTAGTTCTTTTACTTAATACTCAGGTCTTATTGATTTGTCCAGATTCTATGTTTTATTGGCTGGTCATATTCTGAAATTACAATTATGAACTAGTTTTAGTCATGCCGGGTTTGCTATGGTTTTGTGATTAGGATTTGATGAGTTAGGGTCTTAGTATTTATGTTTAGACAGATTTAGGGATTGTTTTTGAGGTTTATTAATGATTCACCAAGAGTTTTAAGGGTTTTATTGGGTTAAACTAGGTTAAACTTGAAAACTAGGTCAAACCGGGTAAAACTAGGTTAATGACTTGTTTTAGCTTAGGTCATGTTGAAATCTTGGATTGAGGTTCTAGATTGGAGTCTAACATGATGTAGAGGTACTGTTTTGGGTTTAGGATCTATAAAATGAGTACTTGTACCTTGTGGTAGAGCGGTGTGAAAGTTTGAACATGATTTAGGACATAAGATGACCAAATTAGGGCTTTATACTAATATGACTTGTAAATTGTTATTTGAATACTTGCTCAATGATTCAATGAGTGTATCACACTAAACTTTAGTTAAAGTAGCTTTTACATAAGCCTTGCATACTTCAAAACTTGTTTCATTTTGTAATTAGGGTTTTTGAATCAACCGTAAAGGTATAATGCTTGTTTTGATAAATTGTGGGATATAAGATGTTGTATTGATTGAATATTTAGCAAAATGATCTTTGATATATATATAATTGACATACTTAGGGGTTTACATGATGTAATCATGTATATAATTGGCAATAGTGGTTGCGTAAGCACGTCTAGATTTCTATGTAAGTTACTTTACATAGTTGAGATATAGTGAAGCAAAAATTTAACCCATAAAAGTAGTTCTCATATATATCATGAGTGTATATTACATAGAGGAAATTTATGAGTTGTTACAGTCTTTCCCCCTTAAGGAAATCTCGTCCCGATATTTAGTTTGATATAGGAGTAGTGTTTAAAAATAGGTGTGGGTATTTAGAACGAATCTGATCTTCGCGTTCCCAGGTAAATTCTGGGCCTCTTTTTGAGTTCCATCGTACTTTGACAATAGGGATACGACTTTGTTTAAGTTGTTTGACCTCTCGGTCCATGACTTCCACAGGTTCTTCTATGAAATTGAGCTTATCGTCAAGCTGAAGTTCTTTCATTGGAATGATAAGAGATTCGTTTGATAGACATTTCTTGAGATTAGAAACGTGGAAAGTATTGTGTACAGTACTGAGCTCTTCAGGGAGCTCAATTCTGTATGCTACTGGGCCAATCCGTTCAAGGATTTTAAATGGTCCAATGTATCGTGGATTAAGCTTTCCTCGTTTTCCAAAACGAATGACACCTTTTCGAGGTGATACTTTCAACATAACACGATTTCCAACTTGGAATTCTAAAGGTTTTCGTCTTATGTTGGCATAACTTCTTTGTCGATCTCTAGCGGTTTGTAAGCGTTGTCGAATTTGAAAGATCTTTTCTGTGGTTTCATGGATTATTTCTGGTCCTGTAAGTTGAACATCTCCAACTTCAGCCCAGCAGACCGGAGATCTGCACTTTCGACCATAAAGTGCTTCGAATGGAGCCGCTTTGATACTGGCGTGATAACTGTTATTATAGGAGAATTCTATCAATGGTAGATGTCTTTCCCACCCTTTTCTGAAGTTAATAACACAAGCTCGGAGCATGTCTTCAAGTGTCTGAATAGTTCTTTCACTTTGACCATCGGTTTGAGGATGATAGGCTGTACTCATGTCTAACTGAGTACCCAAAGCACTTTGTATTGATTTCCAGAATCTAGATGTGAAGTGAGGATCACGATCTGATATGATAGATATTGGCACTCCATGTCGGGAGATGATTTCTTTTATGTATAACCTCGTAAGAGTTTCCATACTATCAATCTCTCGAATGGGAATGAAATGAGCAGATTTTGTAAGACGATCAACAATGACCCAGATTGCGTCATGTCCATTAGATGTTCTAGGAAGTTTTGTAACAAAATCCATAGTTATTCTTTCCCATTTCCACATAGGAATTTCGGGTTGAATCAGTAAACCAGATGGCTTCTGACATTCAGCTTTAACTCTGGAACATGTTAAACACGTGCCCACATATTCAGCAATGATTGCCTTCATGTTAGGCCACCAGTAGAGTTTCTTTAGATCCTGATACATTTTGTCAGAACCTGGATGAATGGAGTACTTTGATTTATGGGATTCGTGCATAATCAAGCTCCTCAAATTACCATAATATGGTAACCAACTTCTATTCTTGATGCAACGAGTTCCATCAGGACGTATTTCAAAAGTTTTGTCCATTCCTCTTAAGTTCTCAAACTTATGGTTTTCTTCTTTGAGTGCTTCGTTTTGAGCTTTAAGGATTTGTCTAGGTAGATTTGGATGGAGAGTCATAACTAGCGATCTGACTCGAAGTGGGTTAATTCGTTCTTTTCGGCTTAAGGCATCTGCTACGACATTAGCCTTTCCAGGATGCTAACGAATTTCACAATCATAATCAGCGAGTAGTTCTAACCAACGTCGTTGTCGCATATTTAGATCTTTTTGATCCAGAATATGTTGTAGGCTCTTATGATCGTGAACACTATACACTTTGTACCATACAAATAGTGTCTCCATATTCTAAGAGCGAACACGATTGCCCCTAGTTCGAGATCATGTGTGGTATAATTTTTCTCATGAGTCTTAAGTTGTCGAGATGCATAAGCAATGGATTTTTCTTTTTGCATCAAAACAGCTCCAAGACCTTGATGAGATGCATCACAGTAAACGACAAAATCGTCGTTTCCTTCAGGTAATGCTAGAATTGGGGCTTCACAGAACTTTTGTTTTAACAACTGAAAAGCTGTTTCTTGATCTTTTCCCCAGATATACTTTTTGTTCTTCTGGGTTAGTTCAGTCAAAGGCTTTGGAATTTTTGAAAAACCTTCGATGAACCTTCGATAATAACCAGCAAGTCCTAAAAACTGACGTATCTCTGTAGGTGTAGTAGGAGATGCCCAATTTTTGACTGCTTCAATTTTTGCAGGATCAACATGGATCCCTTGATTATCAATCAAATGTCCAAGAAATGGCACAACATTGATCCAAAAGTCACACTTTGAGAATTTAGCATACAACTTCTCTTTCTTGAGTAATTCAAGAATTATTCTCAGATGGTTTGCGTGATCTTCTTCATTGCGAGAATAGATGAGAATATCATCGATGAACACAATTACAAACTTATCCAAGTAAGGTTTACACACACGGTTCATGAGATCCATGAATACAGCTGGTGCATTAGTTAACCCAAATGGCATCACTTGAAATTCATAGTGTCCATACCGAGTTCTGAATGCGGTTTTTGGAATATCTTCCTCCCTAACTCTCAGTTGATGATAACCTGAGCGTAGGTCGATTTTTGAGTAAATACTCGAACCTTGAAGTTGGTCGAATAAGTCATCAATTCTGGGTAAAGGGTAACGATTCTTTATAGTGAATTTATTCAAACCTCGGTAGTCGATACACATTCTAAAAGTTCCATCTTTTTTCTTGACAAATAAGACAGGAGCTCCCCAAGGTGATGTACTAGGACGAATAAAACCACGATCGGTTAATTCTTGAAGTTGAGTAGATAGTTCCTACATTTCTGAAGGAGCTAATCTATAAGGTGATCGAGCTATAGGTGCAGCACCCGGAATCAAATCGATTTGAAATTCCACTTGGCGAGTAGGAGGAAGGCCAGGTAGATCTTTGGGAAAAACTTCTGAAAACTCTTTGACTATAGGTATATCTTCAAGTCGCTTCTCGTCAGGCTTGTTCTCTGTTACTTGAATTACGATACTTGGCAACCTCGATATATATATCTCTCAATTTTTATACAAGATACAAGATTTAGTCGGGTTTTACTTCGATCTCCTCGGATAATTAGAGTTTCATCATTTATAGGAATATGAACGACTTTCTCGTTACATAGGATTTTGGCATGAGTTTTGGATAACCAATCCATACCAATAACAACATCAAAGCTGCCGAGTTGTGTTGGGTCCAATTATTAAGTTGATAAGTCAAAACACAACAAAATAAGAAGACAAGGGCTAAAAAGTACAAGTTGCAAAAGAACAAGCCATTGGAGTCTTTTTATTACTTTAGCTTTCTTTGTAAGCTATGTTTTCTAGTATATAAAGAAAACATAGGACGTAGGTTTTAATCATATCATTCATTCACAATGTAAACCTAAAGTGTGTGTCGCACTAGACGTGGGATTCAATGTATACACGTCTAGTGGATGTTTGTTATTAATATAATGAACATCCCCTTTGTTTTAATTCGTGTTCTTGTGCCTAAACACCTTGTCATGATCATTGTTCTTTTCCGCTATGTTATCATATGAATGATGATCATCCTAGATATAATGGTTCTTAACCATTGAGCCCAACGATCAATAGGACTCATCAATTGGTATCAGAGCCTAAGGCTCGTGATATCTAGGTCCGACGAGGTGTTCGTGTATGGTGAAGAAGAAAAATTCGTATTGAATTTTTCTGGACGTTTTTGTGTGCGCAGCAGTATTCAGAAGGTCATAACTTTTGATCTAACCGTTGGATCGTCACGAAATTTTAGATGTGTGTTCTACATACATAGATCTAAACATCCACCGGAGGGATTGTCGAGTTTTATCCCCAGGCAAAAGTTATTAAGCGTCGAAGTTGGCAGCAGAGGTGATTTTTAGATTTCTGCTTTCACATGAAATCATGAACTAGGGTTCTTCAAACCCTAGATCTACTTAAAAAGCAGTCCAGAATTGAAATTGGTGGCTGTTATAACGTGTGAAGATCCACGATCTTAGGTTATTCACAAACCCTAATTAGGGTTTTGGTGCATAAAGTGTAAAACCCTAGATCTGGACGTATTACAGTAACAGCAAAAAGCTTCAGTTTGCATTCACACGGATCCTCAGACGTGATTGGTCAAGATCATGTGTGTTTACACGGTTTGTAATACCATGGGTGCTATTCCATTGTGATACCATGCGAACCAAACCCTAATATTTGTTATATTAAGTTCCAATCGTCTACATGCGCATCCTTGGGTAATGAATGTGGATTTTGATTGGAGGCCAAGATAGCATTCACACGGTTTGACATGTTCACACGGTTTGACATGTTTGATTGGAGGAAACAATTGCATTCTCACGACAAACAGTAAACCTTAGTATTCATCATCTAAAGCTTTAATCCCATGCATGCTAGTGCACGGTATTCCCATGAGCTCTCGATTCTTATTGGTTGAAGTTTATGTGTTCACACGGCTTGATAGCTATGATTGGTTTAAAGACACACGGTTATATAGGGTGTGTTCACATGGTGAGAGTTCTTTGATTGGTTAAGTAGTTGAGTTCACACGGTTCTTTGTTTCTGATTGGACAAAACACTTACATTCACACGGCTAAAGGAATACATTACAAGCGTTTTTTGTTTAATACAAGATTTAACATCAACGTTGATGTTTGAAATCTAAACGCTGACAGAAGTGAACACTGACGAGTTTAGGTCAGACGCTGACAGGATTTTAGGTTGGCGCTGACGTTTGTTATTTGGGCGCTGACAGGAATGGTTTCGACGCTGACAAGGAATAAGTCAACGCTGATAGGTTGACAGTGTCGTCCGATATATGAGCTTCAACGCTGATACGTATTGTCAGATATCGGACAATACATCTGACCAAGATATTGGACAGAAGAGATATTGGACAACACAATGTTTGCTGCTGTTAGAGAAAACTGGTACGTTTTAAGCACACAAAAAGAAGGAAAAGACACACAAAGGTACATGGAATCTCCGTTATAATTTAGAATATCAAGTTGATATTTATGGCTCGGATATTTTTTTAAATGGATTAATGATTTTAAAGCGAGTTAGCAATTATTCGTGGGAATTTGATGGATATTTAAACTATGTAATCGGGATAGCCTTGCAAAAGAGTTATTCAGCATTACACTTTTACATATGGTATGACGATGTTATTTCATTCAAATTCATCATGAAGAAGTGTTAGCTTAAGGGGAAGAATTCTTATGGTAAGAGTGATGATTGAAGAAGATTTTTGCGAGTTTATGTTTCATCATATCTTTAACTCATGACTGGGTAACATTGGTTTAAAGGTAACTTGTTCGTGCTTACATAGTTGGTGATGAAGACTTGTCATAAACACTTGAAGGAGTTACATTATCGTGCTCAGTGTCTCACAAAGGATGAGAATATTGACAAGGGATCGAGGTCTACTTATATTTTTCAATCTGGTATAAGTTCTTCATCACATGGATAAACAAGACATGGAACATAGGTTTGTGGTATTCTACTTCTGCATCAAGACTACTTTATTTATTTTTCTTCAGGATCATTACATAGAGCTACTTTTGGAGAATCTTCAAGATTGCATACTTTCATATATTCCCTATTGATGTGTCAAAAAGGGGAAGAATATGTGCTATACTTAAGGGGAAGCTTCTTGGAGATCATGTACTAAATACAAAGGATTCATGCTTAAGAAGAGTGTTTTGACATCATCAACTAGGGGAAGATTGTTGGGTCCAATTATTAAGTTGATAAGTCAAAACACAACAAAATAAGAAGACAAGGGCTAAAAAGTACAAGTTGCAAAAGAACAAGCCGTTGGAGTCTTTTTATTACTTTAGCTTTCTTTGTAAGCTATGTTTTCTAGTATATAAAGAAAACATAGGACGTAGGTTTTAATCATATCATTCATTCACAATGTAAACCTAAAGTGTGTGTCGCACTAGACGTGGGATTCAATGTATACACGTCTAGTGGATGTTTGTTATTAATATAATGAACATCCCCTTTGTTTTAATTCGTGTTCTTGTGCCTAAACACCTTGTCATGATCATTGTTCTTTTCCGCTATGTTATCATATGAATGATGATCATCCTAGATATAATGGTTCTTAACCATTGAGCCCAACGATCAATAGGACTCATCAAGTTGAATTGGCATGAGATCAATTTTAAAAGGTTGTTTTGACAAGGTTAAGGTACAGTTTTGGAGAATAGTATTAGTACTAACTAAGTTTCCATCAGCCATCTCGATATCATAATAGGTACTTAAGGTAATGGGGATAATATTTAGTTTAGAAGCAAGAGATGTAGATACGAAGCTTTTATCAGCTCCAAAATCAAATAATACTCTAGCCAGATGTTGATTAAGAAGGAACATACCCGTAACTACGTTAGGGTCTTGTGGAGCGTTTTTGTCCCTTAACATATAGGCTCTTCCTTGGGCACCATTGTTGTTCTTTCGGCATTGATTTGCATAATGCCCTTTCTCTCCACAGGAATGACAAGTAACTATCACTGTTAGTTGATTACTTCCGATGGCTGGTCCCTTGTTTCTACAGTTCTTGGTTAAGTGGCCCGTCTTGTTACAAGTTCGGCATTTAACACTGCAGAGACCGGTATGGTGAAGAGAACACTTTCTACACAGTGGTAGACTTCCGGAATACCTATTAGTCTCAGTTGGAGTAGCAGCATAAGATCTAAACGTTTCTTGCCTTTGGTTCTGATAAGGGTTGGTGGTACGGTTCTGGTTATTGATGTTACGGTTACGATTATTGTTGAAAGTTCTTCTGTCGTCGAACTTTCTTTTATGATCATTGGATCCTTTCACAGAGTTGGTCCTGGTTACTTGATCCATCAGCTTTTGAGTAATGGTAATGACTTCCTCCAAAGATTGAGGTTTAGAGGCAGTAACATTTCCTTTGATACTCGAAGGCAACCCTCCGATAAAAACTTCCATTATTCTCTCAGTATCTGGCACCATGTTGGGACATAGAAGTGCCAATTCCTGAAATCTTCTTATGTACGTTTTGATATCGGTTCCCTTTACAGTAAGATGGTAGAATTCCTCTTCCATCTTCTGGATTTCAGTTCGGGGACAATATTTCTTGATTAGGAGTTTCTTGAATTCAGCCCAAGTAATCTTATAAGCTTCCTCAATTCCCATAGGTTGGGCAAATGAGTTCCACCAAGATAAGGCTTCATCAGTAAGAGTACCAGTAGCAAACTTGACCTTACAGTCTTCAGTACATTTGCTACGAGAAAATACTGATTCGCTTCGTTCAAACCAGCGGATTAATCCAACGGCTCCTTCTGTGCCCTTAAAATTAAAGGGTTGACAGCTAATGAACTCCTTGTAGCTACTTTTTCTTGCTACGGAAACTTCTCTAGGAGCAGGATTTGCATTATTAGCATTGGCTATGTTTGCAGCTTGAGTTTCTAGTGCTGTAGCAACACTGTCAGCAACTAGTTGCCGGATGGCATCTTGACTCATAGATGGAGGGGTATATGTTGATGACTTCTTGGGAGCCATTCTATCAACATTTACAAAATACACATGATAAGAATAATATCATAGTTGGGTAAAATTTGCGGAAAATTTTTTAACATAGACATTTTATTTGATACACGATTTATCAAAAGAGTACATTGCAGAATACAACGGAAAACATCTAAACATCTAAGGATAGTATTCTAATAGTTCTTGGATTCTTTGGTCTCTTCGGTTTTCTCAGGAGTTGGTTCACTTCCTAAGGGTCTTGGTATCAGAATGATGACGTAGTTGGATATCTTCGATGATCATCTCGAGAGTAGAGATTCTAACTCGAGCAAGTACGACTTCATCGGCATGGAGTTCTTGTTTCTTTTGTAATTCCATGATTTGAGTATTAGCCTTTTCTAGTTCGATCTCTAACCTCCTAAAGTCTTTCTGAATGAGGACCCTCCCATTTTTAAGACCATAAATATCATTTTCTATTTCTTCAATTCGTTCCAAGGGTATTTCATCCAAGTGGTTTAAGATCATTTCTATCCATTCTTGGTGCCTTTCTAATGGTGATTTGTGTGAACTTTCTCCTGTTTCGAATACATATGGTGGTGTAGGTGATGGAAAACAAGTTTTCTTATTAGGTGGAAAAGGTTCATCTGGAGTATAGAAATCTGGAGGTGGTGTGGTTGGAGCTTGAGGTGGGATAACGAGATTTTCATTATAGACTTGCAAATAGGGATCTTCGGGATTAGGTTGAATAGCTAATGAAGCTATAAAGTATTGATTCCATTGTTCCGATAAATCAGAATCAGAGACATCGTTAGGATTCGGGAGATAGTCAGAATCCAAATCAAGCTCAAATTCAGAATCAAAATCCGAATCACGAGAGAAATCTGGTGAGTTAGGATTCGAATTCACTTCTTCCTTCGAGATTATAGGATTAGGAAACATAGTTCTGTAATAGTTTTTATAGAAAAATAATCATAAATATTTAATACATATATACTTAGGTTATTTACTCTTCATGTAGTGTTTGGGGAAAGCAGTGGCACGGAGGACTTTTTCAAAAATTAGTTATAGTTAAGGTAAAAACCTTGTTCTCTATAACTGTGGCGCTGATACCAATCTGTAACACCCTCATTTTTTACATATAGCAGCGGAAGCTATTTTGGGCTATTACTTCATGATACACAGTACACAAAAATAGAAAACGACTCAAAAGAGACGTTTTTAAAAGAGAGTTATCATTCATTTATTCATCAGAGTATTTACAAACAGAGGTCCCGAAGAACATTTTGAAAACATAAAAGTGAATGATAACAAGTTTAGACGTCCTCATGTCCTTTGCCTCTCCGTGCCATAGTCCGTGTGATTTTCAGTTACCTGGGATAAATATGCTCAAAGTCAACACAAAGGTTGAGTGAAATTCATAGGTTTGAGTTATAATAGTTTGAATACAAGTTTAATCATCAATGGGATATGTTGTTACACCCGTTAAAATCATAATTATTGCATCTGAGCTCATGACACCCCACGTTAACATTTCCAAGTCCAGTGATGGTACTACAGACCAATCAATGACTAGAAGTAAGGTGTAACTTGCCAAGGTTACCCTCTTTGTTCTCAAATATAGTGCTATTGGTGCCAAAATTATAGGCAAACCAACGGGAGTCGTCACACTCCAAATATATCTATTCACAATATTTGCGTTCACGTTACGGTGATTATGGTTCATGAAATGTATGTTATAGTGGCAGATCAAGGTACTCGTGCAATAATTTATCAGGATAGCATACCAAAATACTTGTATTCATGTTTAGAGCATATATCCCCCTCACGGGTTTGTAAAGCATTTAAAAGTGAGGCTATGAACTCACCTTAGGTTAGGGATATCTGCTTGATATCAAGAGGGACTCAGGTAGACGGCTTTTACCACGCAACCTGAGGTATCGTATGTCAAGTATTTAGTTAAGTTGTGTTATGTTTCAAAACTTTGTTTAATATAGTTTAAAAGGTTTATTTCTTTGATTCATTAGTTTATGAATATCGTGGTATCACTATTCGGGTCATCATATGTCCGAAGCCATTCTATAAACGTTTGAGGAGCGAGGGCACTTTAACTCGTAAACCCAACCACTTAGTCAGAACGTAATATCGAGATGGAACATCTTAATATGAAATTCCCTAGTAGTACGATACGTCTGTGTGTTTAAGGAAAATAGGTTTTGAGGTTTCTTTAAAAGTTATTCGATAATAAGTTATGTTTATATTTATAATGTATTTAGAGTTTATATATGTTTTAATCAATGTATAAAAAGGATTATTTGTATTTAGTTTATAAAATATCAAACCTTATAGGATTATTATATATTTTTCAAAATATCTCATTTATACCTTTAAGTTTAAAAAATGGTAAAATATACCCTTGTAGTTATAACTTATACAAGTTTTGTCTTTTATGGATACATATATGTAATATAAACCTTGTACTTTCAAACATGGCAAATTAGAAACTTAAATTTAAGTTTATGATCATGGCAAAATAGGTCCTTATAGTTTATAGTTTCAAAAATTACACATTTAGTCCTTTATCTTGAAAATAGTTTCATAACATGTTTTAACACTAAAATAGACTTGCTTTATGAATCAAAAGCTAAAGTAAAGTTTCATTTGTGTTCTTATATGTCTTATAAGACTTATGAACATCTTATAACAATAACATAATAAGTTTAAAACTTTGAAATCAAATTGATCATAAGTAGTAAAAATTTAGGGTTTTCTAGGTTCAATCATAGTTTCATGAATTTTTTAAGGTATCATAAGGTATGTAATCATTATAACAACATCTCTAGGTGTTCTATAACATATCTAAGATCAAACATGGGTATTTAGAACTTACTTGAATACAAATAGAGCAAGAACAAGATGAAAAGGGGAGTATGTGCTAGTTTTGAGGCCTTGATGATCACTACAACTTGTTAATGGTTTCTAGGTCTTGTACTCTTGGTTTCTTTTCTTGTAAACCTTCTTAGAACATCATATAATCCTTAGGCTACTGATAGTGCTTGGATTGAGAGAGTTTTTAGTGCTTTAGAGAAGTTGAGAATGGAATGAAGAGTTATGTGTTAGTTATGGCTATTTATAGGCAAGGAAAGGCTTCATGGCTAAGTTTTGCAAGGATAAGAGTCAAGTGCTGGAGTACATGACAATTATAAGCTAGGAGGATGATAAGGCTAAGCTAGTTGATGAGTATTACAAGCTAGGAATGTAGCTTTGCAAGGTGTAAGCACATGGTGAAGTTTAGGAAGCATGTGGTGGCAAGGTGCTTGTAAGCTACCTTCTTGCTTGCTTAGGATGATGTAGGGAGGTGCTAAGCATGAGGGAGGTGTGTGTTAAGGTGCTAGGATCAGTAGTAGCTTGATCATAGAGGTTCTTGAGGTGTTAGGGTGCTTGGTTTAACAAGGTTATGCTTATACATGGCTGTTTCTGGACAGCCATCAATAGTCCCGGTAAATTGTTTGTCATTTACAAACCGTGACTCCGTTTAAGCTAAAATTTGTGAGAATTGTTAGATATTTGAGTCCTCTACAACTTTTAGTTTTACATATTCAAGGGTTACTACACAAAATCTTGACATAATAGCTGTTTACTACAAGTATGTCGAATCTGCGTACCTTTGGCATTTCGGCTATAACTAATTCATATGATGTCGAATCGGGGTGATTCAATTTGAAAAATGACCACAAGACATAGGGCTAAAACCTAGTTCTTTTACTTAATACTCAGGTCTTATTGATTTGTCTAGATTCTATGTTTTATTGGCTGGTCATATTCTGAAATTACAAGTATGAACTAGTTTTAGTCATGTCGGGTTTGCTATGGTTTTGTGATTAGGATTTGATGAGTTAGGGTCTTAGTATTTATGTTTAGACAGATTTAGGGATTGTGTTTGAGGTTTAGTAATGATTCACCAAGAGTTTTAAGGGTTTTATTGGGTTAAACTAGGTTAAACTTGAAAACAAGGTCAAACCGGGTAAAACTAGGTTAATGACTTGTTTTAGCTTAGGTCATGTTCAAATCTTGGATTGAGGTTCTAGATTAGAGTCTAACATTATTTAGAGGTACCGTTTTGGGTTTAGGATCTATAAAATGAGTACTTGTACCTTGTGGTAGAGCGGTGTGAAAGTTTGAACATGATTTAGGACATAAGATGACCAAATTAGGGCTTTATACTTAAATGACTTGTAAATTGTTATTTGAATACTTGCTCAATGATTCAATGAGTGTATCACACTAAACTTTAGTTAAAGTAGCTTTTACATAAGCCTTGCATACTTCAAAACTTGTTTCATTTTGTAATTAGGGTTCTTGAATCAACCGTAAAGGTATAATGCTTGTTTTGGTAAATTGTGGGATATAAGATGTTGTATTGATTGAATATTTAGCAAAATGATCTTTGATATATATATACTTGACATACTTAGGGGTTTACATGATGTAATCATGTATATAATTGGCAATAGTGGTTGCGTAAGCACGTCTAGATTTCTATGTAAGTTACTTTACATAGTTGAGATATAGTGAAGCAAAAATTTAACCCATAAAAGTAGTTATCATATATATCATGAGTGTATATTACATAGAGGAAATTTATGAGTTGTTACAGTATACGTGTATAATTATTCTGATTACTGAGTACGTAACTGGTTTTATATCATGTCTTAGCTTATTTTATATGTTCATGTCTTGTTTTACTGATTTTAACGTTATGCTGTGTTTATCATGTATTATGTATATTCTGATTAAGTATTACTTGTATTTCTTGTATCATTATACTTGTTGTGTAATAATAAGTAACTTTCTAAAAATAGCAGGTTTCCTAAAATAGAAAGTTTCCAAAAATAGAAAGTTTCCAAAAAATAGAAAGTTTCCAAAAATAGATTAACTGCCCAAAATAGATTAGTTTCTATAAATAGAAAGTTTCCAAAAATATTAAGTTTCCTGAATTAGAAAGTTTCCGTATTTAGAATTAAGCTGGATTAATATCATAAGTCATGTAGTTATAGTATAGTTTATTAATAATATTCTGTTCGTTAAATAAACTATAGGTTATATAATTTAATTAAATATAAGCATGATTTTAATTAAATTAAAGTGTATAAAATACATAGGTTAAATCATGTATTAATACTATATTAATATAACCTTAGTCATGTTTATTAATTAATTATATGTCATGCTTAATAATTAATTAATAATATAGTGTAAAATAATTAACTAAATACTTAGGTTAAAAACATGTATTATTTAATAATAATAATAACCTAAGTTTCATGTTTAATTAAATTAGTTATAAGTCATGAATTAATTAATTTAATTATCTTGTAAAAATAATACACTTGTTAAATTAATTAGACTTGTAAAAATATTCATGAACCGGACCCGTATAATTAACTAATTAAACATCTCATGAACCGGACCCGTGAACCAGTGAACCGGTCTGAACCAAACCCCCAAAAACAGTGTCAAACCGGCTGAGACGGTTACCGCTTCCTTCGGTCTGCTGCCACCGACTGTCTGCCGGTGGTCTTGCTCTCGGCTAGCCAATGACAACATAAGGGTTCCCACCGGCTGTGTGCCGGTGGCCCCTGCTGCCTGCGCCTTCGGTTCCCCCTGCTTGCCTAAAATAGGCACCGGCTTAATCCGGTGGTGGGCTGTTGCTGCCGAGACCAACCAAAACCACGAGGACACCCCCGACACATGTTGGGGTGCCTTGTCCTTGCTGCTGACCAAACCAAAACCACACCGAGATATGTGTCTCAGTTGGTGTGCGAACCAAACGACGCCGAGAGCCTTATGGCTCTCGGTTTGTGTGGTGGCCGAGACAAACAAACCCGAAAACGCCCTAAATTATTTACCCATAATCCCATGACATGTTCTTATCATGTTTTATTTAATTACTTGTTCATGTTTATGATTAATTAAATAAAAGAAAAAAACAAAAGGGTTACGGATTACCAAAACACTTGGAATGAATAGATCTTGAATACACGAACAGACTCGTAAGATTTCTTGAACAAAATCAACCAAACACCCCTTGTGGTGTGTTATGCCGCCGACCACCACGAGAGAGAGAGATTAGGGTTTTTAGTTTTTTGTAAAATCTTCTATGAATGAAAATAACATTTACTGTATTTGTTATTTGGTAAAAACAAGTGGGCTGGGCCCCTCTCTTCCTTTATTGCCACGGCTATAAGGGCCCACCAAAGGAAACCCGAAGCTTTTCTCGTGTCTATTTTATTACGTGTTTGTGTGTTCGTGATTACATGTTACGTTTAATTATTCGTGTTATTTATAATTACTTGTACGTAACGATATTTATCTTATTAATAATATAAGTAAATACTTAATTATATGTTCGTGATTATTACGTTCATGATTATAATTATTACTGATAATAATTATCGTGTATTTACATGTACTTAATACTTGTCGTAAAATTATACGTACATAACTTCTAAAATTCCTAATCGTGACACATGTTCAAGCTATAAAAGGAAAGTTTTCAAATGTACGTACGTTACTAAGGGTACTATTAATGGTAAAAGCATGCGGGTTTTACAACTCTTCCCCCCTAAAAAGAATAATTCGTCCCCGAATTATAGATAAAATAAACTGAAAGAGGAACATACCCGAATTTAAAATATGAAATTAGGGTTAGAAGCCCGGATAGACTCCCCTGTTTCCCAAGTGGCTTCCCGCTCGGTATGATCCCTCCAAAGGATTTTGACGAATGGAATCGTATTCTTACTCATGACTCGTTCTTGCCTGTCAAGAACTCGTTCGGGTTCCTCTATGAAGGTAAGATCTTCACGAATCTGTTCCAGTGGATACTGAACCATGTGAAGGGGATGATACTTGTACCCTCTGAGTAAGGACACATGGAAAATGTCGTGAACGTGAGAAAGCTATGGAGGTAACGCTAAACGATAAGATACTTCACCGACTCGCTCAATGACATCAAACGGTCCGATGAATCGAGGACTGGGCTTCCTTTTGATTCCAAAACGCTTAATGCCACATGCCGACGAAACCTAACAAAGACGTGATCTCCTACATTAAAATGTAAGTCCCTACGATGCTTGTTGGCATAACTCTTCTGACGTGAACGTGCTTCCTATAATTTCTACTTAGCTACATCGACCTTCTCGTTGGTCAACTCTATCATTTATGGTCCTTCAAGTGTTCGCTCACCAACCTGATCCCATCATATTGGGGCGCGACACTTTCTGCCATACAACATCTCGAATGGCGCACACTTAATGTTGGCGTACCAACTGTTGTTGTATGCAAAATCTACCAAACAGATGTAATCGTCCCAATCTCATGTCCATTCCAACGCACATGAACTCAACATATCTTCTAATGTCTGAATCATGCGCTCTGATTGCCCATTTGTTTGAGGATGGAAGGCCGTGTTAAGCTTAAAGTTTTGTACCCCAAGCTTTTTGCAGACTCTTCCAAAATCGCGAAGTGAAACGAGGATCTCTGTCCGAGACGATACTGGATGGAGCACCATGAAGTCTCATGATCTCCTTCTTGTAAGTGTCGGTGAGTTTACTGACCAGATCATCCTTGCGGATCGGTAAGAAATGAGCTGACTTAGTACGTCGATCAACGATAACCCAAATCACATCATGCCTCCTCTTTGTTTGAAGAAGACCGGTAACAAAATCCATGGTGATCTTGTCCTATTTCCACACTGGAATGTCTAACGGTTGTAGTAAACCACTAGATCGCTGATGCTCGATCTTATCATCTTGGTAGGTAAGACATTTGGAGATGTAAGTAGCAACATCCTGTTTCGTACCACTCCACCAAAAGTATGGCTTGATGTCGTGGTACATCTTGGTTGAACCAGGATGAATGGAGAATAAGGAGCTACGAGCTTCAGCTAATAACGCTTCCCTAAGAGTAAGATCATCAGGAACACCAAGTCTAGTGCCCTGCCATAAGATACCATCATCATTTAACCAAAACTCCGTCTGGTGTTCCAAGTTCGGAATGATCGCCCAAATTTCACCATCATCCTTCTAAGCTTCCTTGATCCTAGAGAGTAACTCAGGTTCCACTCTAAGATTTGCCCAGTAACCGTGCTGTCCACGTACCATGATCTCGATGTCTAGTCGCTCTAAGTCTCTTATAACTTCCTCCTTAATTTTAATGTCGTTTATCATACCGGACTTTCTACTAAGTGCATCTGCCACTACATTCGCCTTGCCGGGATGATACTGCCGATTAATGTCATAATCCTTCAACAGCTCTAACCATCTACTTTGTCGCATATTCAGTTCACGTTGAGTGAAGATGTACTTCAGGCTCTTGTGGTTTGTGTAGATGTCACATGATTCTCCATACAAATAGTGCCTCCATATCTTCAATGCAAACACGACTGCTGCAAGTTCCAAGTCATGCGTATGGCAATTTTCCTCATAAGGCTTAAGCTGCCATGAAGCGTAAGCAATCACTTTCCCATGTTGCATGAGAACACAACCAAGTCCCTTCCCTGAAGCATCACTATAGATTTGAAATCCACCTGTACCAGATGTGAGAGTAAGAATCGGTGAAGATACTAACTTCTTCTTTAGGTCTTCAAAGCTCTTCTCTCTTTCTTCAGTCCAAACGAATTTCTCCCCTTTCCGCGTCAGTTTTGTCAATGGTAGTGCTAAACGGGAAAAGTTCTGTATGAACCTACGGTAGTAACCAGCTAAGCTTAGGAAACTGCAAACTTTAGTCGCTGATGTCGGTTTTGGCCACTTGGTAATAGTGTCAACCTTTGTTGGATCCATGGTGATTCCTTCTGCTAATACAATGTGACCTAAGAACGCCACCTTGTCTAACCAGAACTCACACTTGGAGAATTTAGCATACAGCTGCTTCTAGCAAAGAATCTTTAATATTGTACGAAGATGGTCTTCGTGTTCCTCCTTGGACTTAGAGAAAATCAAGATGTCGTCAATGAAAACAATGACGAACTTGTCCAGGAACTCATGGAAGATATGGTTCATCAAATCCATGAAAACAACTGGAGCATTGGTAAGGCCGAAAGGCATGAATACGAATTCGTAGTGCCCATAATGTGTACGGAAAGTAGTCTTGGCGATGTCCTGCTCTTTAACCTGTAGTTGATGATAGATCGACCTCAGATCAATCTGGGAGAAATGTTTGGCCCCTTGGAGTTGGTCAAAAAAGTCGTCAATGCGTGGCAGCGTATACCTATTTCTGATGGTGATCTTGTTAAGCTCACGATAATCTATGCATAGACGCATACAGCTGTCCTTCTTCTTTACGAACAGAACAGGTGCGCCCCATGGAGAAGTACTAGGTCCAATGAAACCGCGCTCTAACAGTTCCTGAAGTAGTTCCTTTAACTCCTTCAGCTCTATGAGAGCCATGCGATAAGGAGCCTTGTATATTGGCTCGGCTCCTGGGATGAGCTCAATATTAAACTCCACTTTACGAGCAGGTGGTATGCCCGGAAGTTCTTCTGGAAATACGTCTGGGAATTATGACACGATCGGCTGATTTTGGATAGATGGAGCTTTAGCCTCCAAATCATGAACAGTAGTAAGATAGCCCTCACAACCATGTGATGATGCGTGGTGTTGGTAACAAGTTTTAAATTTATAAACACGAATTACCGGATTGACTAAAAACGCACGGGCAAGTATAACCCTTTCGTTTGTGTATAGCTTATATGTGGTAATACCGAGATCGTTCCCGGGGATTTGGAAAACCTATGATTATTCTAAAATGAAACTATAATCGTTGAATGTAGCAATTGTTGACAAACAAATAATAAATGAAAATGATGAGATAAATAATATGATTAAAGGTACACTTGGTAAAGACTAGTTTGAGCATTCGTAATGGTATGATTGTGATGACATGTTAACATATGATTATGATAATTAGATGGATAATCCAATCTATTGTTTTCAAAAGCTTTAATCTTCGTCAAGACCTGGGTTAAAGAAAACAAGCATTAGACTCAATCACTCAATTCAAGACTTAATCCAATTTCAACACATTCGATTCACGGTCGTTTCACGAATTTACTAACACTTATAATTATGTTTCTTGATAATCAAAACTTCTTAAGAAATGATCAATACAAAAGATAGCCAATCATAGACAAACCGGCTATGACTTGTTGATAGAAAATAACCCTTTCGACCTATGAAATCTTTACCAACAAATTAAGTTTTGATAACAATTGTCACATGAAACATAAATATCAATGGATCATAGGAAATCTTGACATTGAATTAAACATTGATCACAATCACAACCATCACTTCGTACTACAAACATCATCCTTCCAAGTGTAGAATGAAACTTAGCTACTCATAACAAATGATGAAATAAACTCAGAAATAAATGTATTATAAGTCATAATCAAGTGTCTTACAAAGTGGAAAAATGTTACTAATGGTTAGGGTAATGATCCCAAAGAGTTTTGTGATGATAACTTTGCTTATCAGACTCAAAAACTGACTTTTCTAGCACCACCTTGTTCAAATCCGGGAATGGGAGTTTCGACAAGGATGAGAGAGTTTATTTGATGTAATAATGAGGAGATACTTGAGTTGTGAAAAGATATGCTGTTACATGACCCCAAAGGTCTTATTTATAAGCTAGTTGATGGCATGGAGTGAATGCATGGCTTGGAGCCAAACACAAATACTTGGAGCCAAAGCATGTCTAGAAACTTCTTGTATGATCTTGCATGTATGTAGACACATTTTTGCCTAGACAAATGTTGGAGGCAACTTCACTCATGATAGAGGCAAATCAACTCCCATTTGATGGTGGAGGCAAATCAACTCCCATGTGATGGTGGCAACTTCACTCTTGCCAGTGGCAAGTTGGGTGTATTGATAGGTGTGTAAACACCCATCCTTTTTACCACTTAATTACAATAATAACCGAGCCAAAACGTGTATTTTATGTCATTTATGTCGGAATTATGCGTGGTTTGTGTTTTTGTTGTGATTTAGGACGAAAAGGTGAAAAGTGGTGAAAACACGGGCATTCACGGGCTTTTATCGAAGAAAAAGACGAAAGACGAAGTCAAGAAGTCAAGAGTGCAAAAAGAACGGAAGTCCAAGACCAATTCTGAAAATTTATCGAAGAAAAAGTCAAAAGACGGAAGTTTACATAAAGCCGAAGAACTCAAGTCTTATTTATTGAAGAATTAAAAGACGAGTTTGAAGAAATCCCGAGACAAAGTCATTAAAGTCCAAGATTTAAAGAAGATTAAGAGGACAAGGACTTAAGCATGCAATTAAGAAAAGATGAAAGAGGGGAGGAAGCTTCCTAAGCACTCCCTAATCCTCCCCTATAAATAGATTAAGATTTATTTCATTTTCCTTTGTTGGCTAGTTTGACAAACTATGCTCTTCCACTTTAATTTTTGCACATTTAAATTCATGTCATTTACTTTATTGTCAAATTTAAATACATGTCTTGCACCTTAAATACCTTTAATTTCAAGTAAGTTTTCTTTTAATTCTTTTCAATCTTTACTTTTGTTGTTTGATCTCCTATCTACCTTTCTTTAATCTTTAATCTTCATGCTTTATTGTTTATGTTCATGTTCTTATTTTATTGATTTGATTAAAGTGGGTTTTGATAATTTTGATTAGTTTTGTTAGTTTGATTGTTTTTGATTGTTTGGTTATGATTAGTAGATGTTTATTGATTAGTTTGATTTAATCTTGTGGTTGATTTGATTAGTTTTTGTTTAGATTCGTGCTTTTTCTTTTCTTGTGTGTTCTTTGCTGTTTTATGTACTCCCAGGATTATTCCGGATCAAGCCAAGATATTCCGAGTGAAGGAGTTTGTGCAAGTTTATTCCGGATCAAGGGCGTTCATCCGGAATAAGTGACATATTCCGGATCAGCCTTCCGAATCAACCAAACATTCCGGATCAAAGGTTTAGCCATAGTGTTCATCCGGAATATCCATTATTCCGGATCAAGGAAACATTCCGGATCAATCTTGTTTATTCGGAATAAATTAACATTCCGGATCAAACCTTTCATTCGGAATACAATATATTCCGGATAAAGGAGTTTATTCGGAATAATTAATTATTCCGGATCAAGGTCTTCATCCGGAATATTTCATATTCCAGATCAAGGAAGAGATTTCGGATCAACCAAGTATTCTGAATCAAGACTTTATTCCGGATAAGTGACATATTCCGGATAAAGGATTTATTCCGGATCAAGGGTTTTAGTGAATATGCCGAGTGAAGAAGAATCATTCTGAACGAAGGTGACATTCCGGATGAGTGATTATTCCGAACGAAGGATTATTCCGGATGAGCTGTTTTCAGGTTCTTTCTAGTTTCTAATTTTAATTTTCTGCTTTTAATTTTCAAGCTTTACTTTTCCCGCCTTTTTACTTAGTCGCACTTTTAGTTTATTTGCCTTAGGTTTATTTTATCCTTGCCTTAGTTTAAAGTTTTAGTTGCGTTTTAAGTTTGCCTTTGATAGATTTAAGTTTGCGTTATTTTATTTTAGTGCCTTTTAATTTTCGTCTCGCTTTTAAATACTTGTCATTTACTTTAAATTAGATTTAGATTTACTTTAACGTCATTTTCATTTACGTCTTTGCACTTTTATTTTAAAAACAACCAAAAACATTCTTTTCACCAAAAACAACTGAGTCGTACTTTGAACCAGAAATCAATTCGTGAAGATACCAAATTAAATTGAACCTAGCAAAATCATTACATTACAATGGCGCCGCTGCCGGCTCTTTTCGTACAGATTAACGGTTTTCTGTGAGAGACGCGTTGCTTTTTGGGATCCGTTAACTCGTGAACGTTATTTTTCGTGTCAAAATTTTCAAAAAATCCCAAAAACATTTGAAAAATCATAAAAAGCATTTGTTTTTCAAAAGTTTTGCACCAAAAATACTCCTCTTTATCCTCTAGTATGTTTAATTCTTTTCTTTACTCCTCTTATTTATAATTCTTCATGGATTCGTCTTGTGTACGGTGTGGGAGACCATGGCATGGTTTTCAAACATGTCAATGGTGTACTTGTGAGCGGTGTGGTTTTGATATCGACGATACACAATTCGGATTTTGTCCATTTTGTAATTCAACAAATTCATACTTCTCCTCTTACAATACTTTCCCACCTTCTCCCGTCTATGACAATCCCTATCCTCAAGATGCACCGGGTTTTTCTCCATACCCGTGGTGCTATATTTGTGGGGGCCCTCATGATGCTTCTTCTTGTGATCCGTCGAAGGTCTTTGAGAAAGTTTCGTGCTATCATCCCAGTGTGTATAACTTTGAGCCCCCACGTCACACCGTCAATCATCAACCCTTTTGTGCACTTTCTCCTGAACAACTTGCCACAATTTTTGACAACTTTCACAAAGTTCAAGAAGCTTGCAACAAGATGATGGAGAAATGTCAAGCGGATCAGCAACAAGAGCAGGTATCTAACCTTAATGCTTATACTCCTCCTCTTGTGCCTCCATATTATTATGACAGTGATGACGATAAGAGTCCTATTTATTGGAACGATGAGAATTCTATTCCTTCTCACGACTTGCCGGCTCTGGAGCCTAAGGATTCAACCATCCTAAGGGATGAGGATATTAGCACAATTCTTGCAAAGGAATCCGACGAATTCAATAAGTCTAGTGCTGCTAACCTTTTCCCAATTCCTAGTGAATCTGAGTTGACATCCGACAGTGACGATGAGTATGATGTGCTTTCTTCTGATGATGTTCCTTCCACCAACACTTTGGGAGAGGATTCTTTGGCTTTCTCTAATCCTCTTTTTAATCAAGATGATGATTTTACTTCTAGTGATGATGAGTCACTATCCGATGAAGACGTTCCGAAGGAAACTTTCAGGATTTATTCGAACCCTTTATTTGATTTTGATGACGATTACATATCTAGTGAGGTGAATCCTCTCTTTGACGAAGGGATTGAGGACATTGATAACTCTGCTTCTCTTGCTATTAATGAGCATACTTTGTTAGCCATGCCCCCTTCTATCACAGAGGTGGAGAGTTCTGACTCTACTGGAAAGGTACCGCAGGTGGAAGGTAATTCTTTTCTTACTTCTCCTACTATATTTCCCCTCATCCCACTGAATGCACGCCCAAGCGGGTGATGTATCAATTTCACTCTCTGGGAAATGAGGATGAGTGCTTTGACCCAGGAGGTGAAAATGACCATTCTATGATTGATAACCTTACGGCTTTGCCAATTGGTCAGAATCCATTGTCTTTGGAGGATGACAATGTGATTCCTTTACACACCCCACCTCCCGGGGATCAGGATTTCACATACTTCTCGTATGTTGAAAGGACCTTCCTACCATTCAAGACTTATCCTCCTGCCTCTCCTTTGTTATATTCCTCCGGGAACGAGGACAAGGTCTTTGATCCCGGTATTACATTTGAGGCTTCCCCATGGACCATTTAATTCGGGGACGAGTCAGGCTCGTGACTCGGTTAACAAAAACAAGCGCTTCTCGGGAGGAAACCCGACTATCTATCTATCTTTTTCTTTGTTTTTACCATAAGTGTAGGGGGGGAGACCCGTTGCTGTTTGCTATTTCCTCTCTTCTACTATTCAGGGATTCGAGCGCTCAATGACACACTCTTGATGATTTTTGACGACCCGTGATTCCGTGTTCCAATCTTCCCGGTTCTATCCTAAACTCTTTTTGTTTCACTATTTTATATTTTCCAATATTAAAATAGGAATCTCTTTAGTTGTCCTTTCTTTAGCGAGATTTAAACAACGTGCACAATGTCCTAAGTGTAGGGGAGTTTACTCCCACATGCTTAAACACTGAGGACAATGTTTATCTTAAGTGTAGGGTGGACTTCTATCGAAGTTAAGTGGTCTTTTCCTTGTATTTGTCCTCATTTTAACCAGAAAATCAATTTTTCGACATTTTTCAAAATTTTTGATCTATTTTGGCCTATTAGTTTTTTTCCCTTTGTATAGTTATTTTCTTTCTTTGTTAGAATAAATTTTTAATAAAGTGGTTTTAATTTTCAAACGTTGTGAATCTTTTGACTCAACCCGAGTTTTCTTATCTTAGTTTACTCTAGCTAGTATCCTTAACGTGTTTAAGTCAAGTTTTGCTAGGCTTTTATATAGGGAGCTATAAAATGCGAAAGTCTTAACTCTCACGGGTTAAGAACAAGAACTTTTCGCAAGTTACTATAATTGATCCTAGAGAGTCGTTTATCAAGGGAACTTTAAAACACGATTTCTAAAACTTGAAAAAGTATAAGAGTTTGCAAGATCCTATAAATGACTCGAAAACCCAAAAGTTTGATTTAATAGGCTAAGCATCCACGAGTCTCATTCTTTGAGATTTTAAATTGTGGAGAACGAGAGATGATAGAGTCAATTATAAGTTTGGTATTCTTTCGTGAATTTATGTGAGTTAATTATAAGCCTATTTTCCCATCGCTTGCTAATAAATTTATCTGCAATAAATAAGGTTGTACGATTTGAAAAGTTACTTAGCTTCTAGCCCAAGATCGTTTAAAAGTTGCTCGGTATGGATTAGAGTTCATAGCCAAGGCATAACCTATTGAAGCGGGATGCGAAGATTGGCGAGTCCAACAAGGTCCTAACAAGACATGAGGGCTATATTTTGTTGCTAAAGATCCAAAGTGATGTGAAGAATCATTTATCAAAAATCAATATGAAGGATCGAGACACACGACGAAAAGCAAAAACTCCCCAAAAGTCATGGAGAAGTCTATCCAAAAAGGCCCTAACAAGGTATGAGGATGAATAGATCCAAGTCCAAAAAGGAGGCGGATCGTTGTATATCAAAGTCCAAAATAAAGATTGGAGAAAAATGAAGAAGTCGTGGTCCTAATATGAAGAATCTCTCAAACCTTCAAGTGAAGAAAAGACCATTATTTCATGAACGTCTCTCAAGATTTGAAGTATGAAGTCGCTGCCAAATACCGGTCCGAGAAATGTCTCAAATCGCGAAGCGAGTTATGCCAAGATATGAACTTTATAAGGTCCCGAGAAGCAGTTTTAAAAGATTTTGTCCTTTAGCTAACTATTGATTAAATCATCCCACTTTATTTTCAGCCTTAATAACTATCGAAATAAGTCAACAATGCATCTTCGTGATCATTCAAGACAACAATAAAATATAAGAGATACACCTAGGAATAAGGGAGTCTAAGTAAATAATTGGTCCACATGAGTTCGTGTTAGTTTGCTAACTTATAATAACAATGATCTCGTTTTTAAGCTTGGTTTGGAGAAAATGAAAACTTAAGGATGATGATCATTCATGACATTTCCAAAACCCAAGGTATGTTTTTTATTTCTTTACTTTGAATGTCTATAGTTTTTTATCTCTTTAATAAAGGCCAATGTCGATTGATTTTGATGAAAAGTGTAAACTGGCTTTGTAACTAATGCATTGCATGAGGACATTGCAATGGTCAAGTGTCGGGGATTTGATAGGTGTGTAAACACCCATCCTTTTTACCACTTAATTAGAATAATAACCGAGCCAAAACGTGTATTTATGTCATTTATGTCGGAATTATGCGTGGTTTGTGTTTTTGTTGTGATTTAGGACGAAAAGGTGAAAAGTGGTGAAATCACGGGCATTCACGGGCTTTTATCGAAGAAAAAGACGAAAGACGAAGTCAAGAAGTCAAGAGTGAAAAAAGAACGGAAGTCCAAGACCAATTCTGAAGATTTATCGAAGAAAACGTCAAAAGACGGAAGTTTACTTAAAGCCGAAGAACTCAAGTCTTATTTATTGAAGAATTAAAAGACGAGTTTGAAGAAATACCGAGACAATGTCATTAAAGTCCAAGATTTAAAGAAGATTAAGAGGACAAGGACTTAAGCATGCAATTAAGAAAAGACAAAAGAGGGGAGGAAGCTTCCTAAGCACTCCCTAATCCTCCCCTATAAATAGATTAGGATTTATTTCATTTTCCTTTGTTGGCTAGTTTGACAAACTATGCTCTTACACTTTAATTTTTGCATATTTAAATTCATGTCATTTACTTTATTGTCAAATTTAAATACATGTCTTGCACCTTAAACTCCTTTAATTTCAAGTAAGTTTTCTTTTAATTCTTGTCAATCTTTACTTTTGTTGTTTTATCTCCTATCTACCTTTCTTTAATCCTTAATCTTCATGCTTTATTGTTTATGTTCATGTTCTTATTTTATTGATTTGATTAAAGTGGATTTTGATAATTTTGATTAGTTTTGTTAGTCTGATTGTTTTGGATTGTTTGTTTATGATTAGTTGATGTTTATTGATTAGTTTGATTTAAACTTGTGGTTGATTTAGATTAGATTTATTTAGATTCGTGTTGTTTTTGTGTTCCTTGTTCTTCGTGTTTTCTGTTACTGTATTCCCAGGATTATTCCGGATCAAGCAAAGATATTCCGAGTGAAGGAGTTTGTGCAAGTTTATTCCGGATCAAGGGCGTTCATCCGGAATAAGTGACATATTCCGGGTCAGCCTCTCATTCCGAATCAACCAAACATTCCGGATCAAAGGTTTAGCCATAGTGTTCATCCGGAATATCCATTATTCCGGATCAAGGAAACATTCCAGATCAATCTTGTTTATTCGGAATAAATTAACATTCCGGATCAAACCTTTCATTCGGAATACCATATATTCCGGATCAAGGAGTTTATTCGGAATAATTAATTATTCCGGATCAAGGTCTTCATCCGGAATATTTCACATTCCGGATCAAGGAAGATATTCCGGATCAACCAAGTATTCCGAATCAAGACTTTATTCCGGATAAGTGACATATTCCGGATAAAGGATTTATTCCGGATCAAGGGTTTTGGTGAATATTCCGAGTGAAGAAGAATCATTCCGAACAAAGGTGACATTCCGGATGAGTGATTATTCCGAACGAAGGATTATTCCGGATGAGCTGTTTTCAGGTTCTTTCTAGTTTCTGTTTTTAATTTTCTGCTTTTAATTTTCAAGCTTTACTTTTCCCGCCTTTTTACTTAGTCGCACTTTTAGTTTATTTGCCTTAGGTTTATTTTAGCCTTGCCTTAGTTTTAAGTTTTAGTTGCGTTTTAAGTTTGCCTTAGATAGATTTAAGTTTGCGTTATTTTATTTTAGTGCCTTTTAATTTTCGTCTCGCTTTTAAATACTTGTCATTTACTTTAAATTAGATTTAGATTTACTTTAACGTCATTTTCATTTACGTCTTTGCACGTTTATTTTAAAAACAACCAAAAACATTCTTTTCACCAAAAACAACTGAGTCGTACTTTGAACCGGAAATCAATTCGTGAAGATACCGAATTAAATTGAACCTAGCAAAATCATTAATAACTGAGATTTTACTAGTTGAAAAAGTTCGTTTCTCGGTATCTTCTCGAATTGATCTCTGGTTCAATGTGCGACTCAGTTGTTCTTGGTGGGAAAGAAATAGAATGGTTGTCGTCTAAAACTAATGAAAGATAAAGACTTGAAACAATAAAAATAAAGACGGTAAAAGGAAACAATGAAAGATTAAAACTTGGCGAAAAGTAAATGATGAGAAATTAAAAGCAATAAAGGTAAATAACTCAAACTAAAACTTAAACTAAAAGGGAAGTCAAGTAAAAGTACAAATAAAGAATAAGGCGGGAAAAGTAAAGCTTAAAAAATTAAAATCATAAAACTACAAAAAAAACTGAAACACTTCATTGGGAATAAAGCCTTCATTCGGAATAAATCAATTCATCCGGAATAAAATCCTCATCCGGAATAAAAGGGCTTCATCCGGAATAATTACTTATCCGGAATAAACAGCTCATCCGGAATAATTTCCTCTCATTCGGAATATTGGGCTTCATCCGGAATAATTGACTTTATCCGGAATAAATGCTCGTTCGGAATAATGTGTTGATCCGGAATAAAAGATATTCCGAACCAAATAGCTTGATACGGAATAATAGAATATTCCGAATGAAAGGTTGATCCGGAATATTATTCCGAATGAAAACCTTATATCCGGAATGTTTATTATTCCGAACGAAGCTCTTGATCCGGAATATATGAACTAAGCTTTGATTCGGAATGTTTCACAACTCATCCGGAATATTAATTATTCCGGATGACCAAGCTGATTCGGAATATCTGGGAAAGAAACAGTAACTTAAGCGAAGAACAGGGGAATGAACAACAACACACGAATTTAACCAAAACTAATCAAGATTAACCAAAAGATTAAACCAAAATAACCACAAATGATCTACTAACAATAACCAATCAATCCAAATCAATAACACCAACAATCATAACCAAAATAATCAAATCCCACTTAATCAAAACTATGAAAAATCAAGAACATGAACAATAAAGATGAAGAACAAATCAAACAAGAATGGTAGAATGAGATTAACAATAAAGTGAAGATTCAAGAACAATAAAATAAAACTTACTTGGAAATTAAATGAGTTAAAAGTGCAAGACAATGAATTAAAGGTGCATAAATTTAAAGTGCAAGGTCAATGAAAATGGTGGAAGTGGTGGTTTGTCAAGCCATCCAACAACTACAAAATGAAGGAAATGAAAACTATATATAGTGGATTTAGGGAGGTGCTTAATGGAAGCTTCCTCCCTCTTTCTTCTTTCTCTAATTGCATCATTAGTCCTTAATCTTCTTTAATCTTTTGACTCTAATGACTTTCTCTCGGGATTTCTTCAAACTCGTCTTGTAATCTTCAATAAATTAGACTTGAGTTCTTCGGCTTTTTAGTAAACTTCAGTCTTTTGACTTTTTCTTCGATAAATCTTCAGAATTGGTCTTGGACTTCCGTTCTTTTTCCACTCTTGATTTCTTGACTTCGTCTTTCGTCTTTTTCTTCGATAAAAGCCCGTAAATGCCCGTGTTTTCTCCCCTTTTTCACAATTTCGTCCTAAATTACAACAAAAACACAAACCACGCATAATTGCGACATAAATGACATAAAATACACGTTTTGGCTCGGTTATTATTGTAATTAAGTGGTAAAAAGGATGGGTGTTTACACACCTATCAAATCCCCTACACTTGACCATTGCAATGTCCTCATGCAATGCATTAGTTACAAAGCATGTTTACATTTTTCATCACAATCAATCCACGTTGGCCTTTATTAAAGAGATAGAAAATAACAAAACAAGTAAAGAAATCAAAAACATACCTTAGGGTTTTTGAAATATTATGAATGATCATCATCCTCAAGTTTTCACTTTCTCCAAACCAAGCTTAAAAACGAGATCATTGTTATTATAAGTTAGCAAACTAACACGAACTCATGTGGCCCAATTATTCACTTAGACTCCCTTATTCCTAGGTGTATCTCTTATATTTTATTTTTGTCTTGAATGATCACGAGGATGCATTGTTTGACTTATTTCGATAGTTATTTAGGCAGAAAACAAAGTGAGACGATTTAATCAATAGTTAGCTAAAGGACAAAATATTTTAAAACTGCTTCTCGGGACCTCATAAAGTTCATATCTTAGCATAACTCGCTTCATGATTTGAGACCTTTCTCGGACCGATATTTGGTAGCGACTTCATACTTCGAATCTTTGAGAGACGTTCTTGAAATTATGGTCTTCTCTTCATAATAGGAATTTCTTCACTTGAAGTTTTTAGAAATTCTTCATCTTTGGACCACGACTTCTTTCATTTTTCTCCAATCTTTATTTTAGACTCTGATATACAACGATCCGCCTCCTTTTAGGACTTGGATCTATTTATCCTCATACCTTGCTAGAGTCTTTTCGGATAGACTTCTCCATGACTTTTGGGGAGTTTTTTCTTTTCGTCGTGTGTCTCGATCCTTCATATTGATTTTCGATAAATGATTCTTCACATCACTTTTTGATCTTTAGCAACAAAATGTAGCCCTCATGCCTTGTTAGGGCCTTTTCGGACTCGCCAATCTTCGCATCCCGCTTCAATAAGTTTGCCTTGGATATGAACTCTATTTAATACCGAGCAACTTTTAAACGATCTTGGGCTAGAAGCTAAGTAACTTTTCAAATCGTACAACCTTATTTATTGCAGATAAATTTATTAGCAAGCGATGGGAGAATAGGCTTATAATCAACTCACATAAATTCATGAAAGAATACCAAACTTATAACTGACTCTAACATCTCTCGTTCTCCATAATTTAAAATCTCAAGGAATGAGACTCGTGGATGCTTAGCCAATTAAATCAACGTTTTGGGTTTTCGAGTCGCCTATAGGATCATGCATCTTCTTAGACTCTTTCAAGTTTAGAATTTGCGTTTTAAAGTTCCCTTGATAAACGACTCTCTAGGATCAATAATAGGAACTTGCGAAAAGTTCTTGTTCTTAACCCATGAGAGTTAAGACTTTCGCGTTTTAAAGCTCCCAATATAAAAGCCTAGCAAAACTTGACTTAAACACGTTAAGGATACTAGCTAGAGTAAACTTAGATAAGTAAACTCGGGTTCAATCAAAATATTCATGACTTTGAAAAATTTAAAACCACTTTATTGAAATTTTATCTTAGTAAAGAAAGAAAATAACTGTACAAAGGTAAAACTAATAGGCCAAAATAGATCAAAAATTTTGAAAAATGTCGAAAAATTGATTTTCCGGTTAAAATGAGGACAAATACAAGGAAAAGACCACTTAACTTCGATAGAAGTCCCCTCTACACTTAATATAAACATTGTCCTAATGTTTAAGCATGGGAGTAAACTCCCCTACACTTAGGACATTGTGCACGTTGTTTAAATTTTGCTAAGGAAAAGACAACTAAAGAGATTCCTATTATAATATTGAGAAATATAAAATAGTGAATCGAAAAGAGTTTAGGATAGAACCAGGAAGAAGGGAAAACGGATTCACGGTTCGTCAAAAGTCATCAAGAGTGTGTCTTTGAAGCTCTAATCCCTGCACATGATAAGAAAGAAAACAAGAAACACCCACGGGGCTCCGCCTACACTTATGGTGAAAACAGGGAAAGATAGATAGATAATTGGGTTGCCTCCCAAAAAGCGCTTGTTTTTGTTAACCGAGTCACGAGCCTGACTCGTCCCCGAATTAAATGGTCCATGGGGAAGCCTCGAATGTAATACCGGGATCAAAGACCTTGTCCTCGTTCCCGGAGGAAAATACAACAGGGGAGGCTGGAGGATAAGTCTTAAAAGGTAGAAAAGTCCGCTCAACATACGAGAAGTATGTGAGGTCATGATCCACGGGAGGTGGGGTGGGTAAAGTAAGCAAATTGTCATCCCCCAAAGACAATTGATGCTCAGAAAGCGGCAAAGCCGTAAGGTCATCAATCATAAAATAATCAATGACACCCCCCGGGTCAAAGCACTCATCCTCATGAACGTTAATCTCTTCGATTTCTTCATCATAGGTAGGCGCGTCAAACCAAGGTTTGTCGTTCCCATCATTGAGGATTTCAGAAACTCGCTCGAAAAGATAACGATCAAGTACGAAACCATCATTCATTTGTGGGGATTGTTGATAAGTTAAATCCGCACGAATGTGATAAACGTAATTCTCAGTTGAGGAGTGTTGATTAGGTAACTCCTCGAGAATTGGATGATTGGTCAAGTGAGTTGGTTCGTCATTATTATGAAAAATAAGACGTTCCAACTCATCAAGTTCGGCATCGATGTTGGAAAAATCGACCTCGCTTGTAGGAGGAAGTGGAGGTAAAAGAGCTAGCTCTCGTTCGATAATTTCCGCAATCTCGGGCTCGAATTAGAATTCATTATTAAAAGCGACCTCATCCTTAAGCTCCGCAAAAGTCGGTACATCACAAACCTCATCAAAGAATTTTTCAAGACCAAAATCACTAATCTCACTCGAAGTATCACTATCCTTAGACGCATTAGGGATATCAAGAATAGGATTATTAATCTCAGAAGATGGGTTGAGATCATAGATATCATCCTCTTCATCATCATAATAGTATGGATACAACGGAGGAGGAGTATAAGTCTCGATATTCGATATTTGCTCCTGTCGTTGATTCTCTTGACATTGTTCGATGATCTTGTTGCAAGTGTCTTGAACTTTTTGAAAGTTGTCAAAAAGTGTGGCCATTTGCTCAGGAGGAAGTGCACAAAAGGGTTGATGATCGATGAAGTGTTGTGGGGGCTCAAAATGTTGAAAACCTGAATTATAGCATGGGTGTGGCTCATAGTAGTTCATCGGTTGAGAAGAATTAGAACACGGGTTTAGTTCATAATAATCCATTGGTGAAGAAAACTGAGGACACGGATTTTGCTCATAATAATTCATTGGCTGACAATAAGAAGTATCGTGAGGACCCCCACAGTTGTTGCAAAACGGGTGAGGAGAAAGACTGGGTGCGTCTTGTGGATAGCTATTACCATTGTTATAATTGTACCCCGGTTCTTGCCCGTGATCATACGGGTATCGAACCGGGTACGAAACATGCCAATAAGAAACGCTTCCACAATAGATGCACAGGGGAACAGGAGGTGGGTTCAAAAAGGACGAATTAGTTGAGTTGCACAAAGGACAAAATCCGAATTGGAATTGTGTATTGTCGCTATCGTTTCCGCACCGCTCACATGTACACCATTGACAAGAGTCGTTCCCGTATAATCGTCTCCCACACCCGACGCAATTGACATAAGAATCCATAAAGAAAAATAGATAAGCAAGAAGAATATTTTTGGTGCAAAACTTTGAAAAAGAAATGCTGTTTATGATTTTTCAAAAGTTTTTGGGATTTTTGAAAATTTTTGGACACGAAAAATAACGTTGTGAACGGATCCCAAAAGCCAACGCGTCTCTCATAAAAAACTGTTAATCCTCACGAAAAGAGCCGGCAGCGGCGCCATTTCATCCGGAATATTGGACATTCCGGATCAGAAGAGTTTATTCGGAATAATTTATTATTCCGGATCAAACCGTTCATCCGGAATATTAGACATTCCGGATCAGCCTTATATTCCGGATGAAGCTCACATTCCGGATCAACAGAATATTCTGAATCAAGGAGACATTCTGGATCAAAGTCCTTTATTCGGAATAATTAATTATTCCGGATCAAAGACTTCATCCAGAATCTTCAACATTCCGGATCAAGCATAATATTCCGGATCAAGGCATTATTCCGGATCAAGGACCAGTATTCCGAATCAAGACTTTATTCCGGATAAGTGACATATTCCGGATAAAGGATTTATTCCGGATCAAGGGATTTGGTAAATATTCCGAGTGAAGAAGAATCATTCCGAACGAAGGTGGCATTCCGGATGAGTGATTATTCCGAACAAAGGTTTATTCCGGATGAGCTGTTTTCAGGTTCTTTTTAATTTCTGTTTTTAATTTTCTGTTTTTAATTTTCAAGCTTTATTTTTCCCGCCTTTTTACTTAGTCGCACTTTAAGATTCCTTGCCTTAGATTTATTTTAGCCTTGCTTTAGTTTAAGTTTTAGTTGCGTTTTAAATTTGCCTTAGATAGATTTAAGTTTGCGTTATTTACTTTTAGTGCCTTTTACTTTTTGTCACGCTTTTAATTTCTTGTCATTTATTTTAAATTAGACTTAGATTTACTTTAACGTCATTTTAATTTAATTGTGCCTTTGCACTTTTAATATACTACAACGACACAACTTTTGTTTCACCAAAGAACGACTGAGTCGCACATTAATTCATTTTTCAATTCGAAAAGACTGTGACGATAACTTTTTACATACAAAAATCATTTGTATCATGTATGTTGATGGTGGCAACTTTCATGCTGAATATCTTTATTTGCTCCTTGGAAATACTTGTTCTTGCACCCGAAATTAATCTTCAAAGGCTTGTAACTTGTACACGGGTCTTGAACTTGACTAGGATTCTTCGTACTCGTACAATTCTTCATTTTTATATTGTTTTATACTCCATTCCTGCAATTGGCTACACAAAGATTTGCAAACACAATTGGGCATAAATATGCACAAAAGTATCATATAATTAACCAATATACATGTACAAAAGTACGGATAACGCTCATAAAAACATGTTGGATTTAGGCGTTATCAAATCCCCTCACACTTAAGTTTTGCTTGCCCTCAAGCAAGAAGAAAAGAAAATTAAATCCAAAGGTATATGTATCTTTACAAAAATTCGATGCAAGTCTACCAAGTACAAGTACAAGATAAAACTCATCGACTTAAGTTTTTAAGGTTGAAAAATTGAGATATAAAGTCAATACCCATAAAATCTAGAAAGTCTTTTATTTCTAACTATACTAATAACATATGTATTGAAGAAACATGTATCACGACTTAGCACATTGGCTAATCGATACCTTTTATTTCTTCTTCTTCCTTCAACTTCATAACATTATAGCTCATTGGCTATTTATTTGTCTTTTTGACTTTTTCTTTCTTTTTCTGTTTTTGATATATATATATTTTTCTCTTTTCTTGGCTAAAAACTCATAGCCGTGGATTAACATACTTACAAAGTTCATGTTGTATTGACAAACATGGAACTTGCAACTTTCTCCTATATTTTTGGATTTTCTTCTACTATTATATGAGACTTTGACTTGGGTAATTTTGACACAAAATACATCTCAAGTTTTCAAAAATTACCAATTGGATAATTTCTAAATTATTTATATACATTGCTTGAAACTTTTTATTTACGAGGGCAAAACAAGAACAAAAGTTTTAAAATAGCCCAAAAATATGGCAATTAAGCATCTTTTTCTCGATTTCCCTACAACCCCCTCACACTTAAGTTTAGCATTGTCCTCAATGTGATAAAACTGAACAAAAGCAAGGGAATGAGAGAAAAACCAGAATCACGGGCATATCATGCATCATACAAGAGTTTTGTCTTCGCCGTCAACTTGCGGTACCTACAAAAAAGATAAAACACAAAAAATACGGAAAAACTCTATTTTTGGTTTTTATAGGTTTTTATAAAAGCGACACATGCTACACCCCCTCACACTTAAGCAGAACATTGGTTAAAAAATGTAGGGTGTAAGCATGAATTTATTTTTAAAAACAAAAAACACACTTAAATTTTTTTAAAACACACAGGTTGCCTCCCGAGAAGCGCTTATTTTATTATTGAGTCATCAGCCGGACTCGTACTTCTTTTTATCTTTCTTTAGTTTTCACGAGCGGAAAGTGTTCACTCCACTCCTCATGGTATAGTTTAACACGGTGTCCATTAACAATGAAGCTTCCTCCATTCTTGTCATACAATTCAACATAACCGGACGGGTATCCATGTTTTACTATAAAAGGACCGTACAACTTTTTTTTAATCTTGGGGGCTTTGAATTTATAGCGCATATTAAACAAGAGAACTTTATCTCATTTCTTGATTTCTTTTCGGATTCGAAGTTTCTTGTCGTGATAAGCTTTGGTACATGCTTTGTACAATTTCGAATTCTCATAAGCATGGAGTCTTAATTCATCGAGTTCATGCAGTTGCAAGAATCGGTTTTCTCCAGCGATTTTGAGATCGGGATTACAACTTCTCAATGCCCAATAAGCACGGTGCTCGATTTCGAAGGGCAAATGGCACGTTTTACCGTACAATAAACGATAAGGTGTTGTGCCAATTGGTGTCTTATAAGCTGTTCGGAAAGCCCATAGAGCGTCGTCAAGTTTCCTTGACCAAACAGAAGGATTGTCCTTAACCGTTTTTTTGAGTATTCGTTTTAAGGCTCTATTGGTATTTTCAACTTGTCCACTCGTTTGTGGATGATACGCAGTTGCAAAGAGATGGGTGACTCCATGATGCTTTAAGATTTTCTACATTTGTTTGTTGCAAAAATGGGAACCTCGATCACTAATTAAAGCTTTCGACATTCCATAGCGAGAGAAAAGCTTTTTTAGAAAGTTGATTACGGCTCGTGAATCGTTCGTGGGTAAAGCTTCAGCTTCGACACATTTGGACACGTAATCAATAGCGACTAAGATATATTCGAACTTATGGGATTTGGGAAAGGGTCCCATGAAATCAATTCCCCATACGTCAAATATTTCGTAAACTTGGATGTTGTTTTGAGGCATTTCGTCTCTTCGTGAGAGGCTACCAGTACGTTGGCAAGCATCACAATTTTTGACTAGAGTGTAGGCCTCTTTAAAAATTGTTGGCCAATAAAAACCAGCATCGAAGACTTTTTTTGCGGTGGTTGAAGGACCATAATGTCCCCCAGTAGGGACATGATGACATTCATCAAGGATCTTCCTTGTTTCCGTGCCGTAAACACATCTCCTAATCATGCCATCGGGGCATACTTTGAAATGATAGGGATCTTCCCAGAAATAGTGTTTTAGGTCGGAAAAGAATTTACATCGTTGGTGATAGGTTAAACCTTTTCTTAGAATTCTTCCAACGAGGTAATTTGCAAAATCTGCAAACCACGGAGATTCATCCGTAGAGATTTCCATAAGAGTTTCATCGGGAAAATAATCGTCGATATCTTCATCCCTTAACTCTTCTATGTTTGGATTTTCAAGTCGCGACAAATGATCGGCTGTGACGTTTTCAGCTCCTTTCTTGTTTTGGATTTCGATGTCAAATTCTTGGAGTAGTAAAATCCATCTAATAAGACGCGGCTTAGCATCTTGTTTTGAGAATAGATATTTCAACGCGGAATGATCGGTGAATACAATCGTTTTTGACAACACGAGATAGGATCGGAATTTGTGTAAAGCAAAGACTACGACAAGTAGTTGTTTCTCGGTGATTGTGTAGTTGAGCTGCGCGCTATTTAGAGTTTTTCTTGCAAAGTGTATAGGACGGAAATGTTTTCCTTCGCGTTGTCCTAATACGACTCCTACAGCGAAATCGCTTGCATCACACATAAGTTAAAACGGTCGCGACCAATCCGGCGAAACCATGATCGGTGCATTCGTTAACTTGTCTTTAAGCTTGTCAAATGCCTTTATGCATTCTTCATTGAAATCAAAGACTATGTATTTTTCAAGGAGTTTGGTCATTGGTCTAGCGATTTTGGAAAAATCTTTTATGAATCAGCGGTAGAATCCCGCATGACCTAGAAAACTTCTAACGGCTTTAATGTTAGTGGGTGGTGGTAATTTAGATATCACTTCGATCTTGGATTTGTCTAGTTCTAATCCGGCTCCGTAGAATTTGTGTCCAAGCACAATTCCTTCAGTCACCATGAAGTGACATTTCTCCCAATTGAGCACGAGATGAGCTTGTTTGCATCGGATGAGCATGCGCTCTAGATTGAAAAGGCAAGACTCGAATGAGTTTCTGAAGACTGAGAAATCATCCATGAACTTCCATGGATACTTCGATCATGTCTTGAATGATTGCGATCATACACCTTTGAAAAGTAGCAGGTGCATTGCAAAGACCAAAAGGCATATGCTTATAAGCGAACGTTCCAAAAGGACACGTAAAAGTGGTCTTGACTTGATCGGATGGTTCGATAGGTATTTGAAAATATCCGAAAAAGCCATCGAGAAAACAAAAGAATTTGTTCCCCGCTAGTCTTTCCAACATTTGGTCCATGAATGGTAGAGGAAAATGATCTTTTCGTGTGGCATTGTTCAATTTGCGGTAATCAATACACACACGCCAACGGGTAACGGTTCTTGTAGGAACAAGTTCGTTATTTTCGTTGGTCACAACAGTAATTCCTCCTTTTTTAGGAACACAATGAATAGGACTAACCCAAGGACTATCTTCTATGGCATAGATGATTCCTGCCTCAAGGAGTTTGATGATTTCGGCTTTTACTATCTCCTTCATGTTTGGGTTAAGTCGTAGTTGCCTCTCAATAACTGGTTTGGCATCGTCTACGAGATTGATCTTATGTTTGCAAAATTTTGATCTAATACCCAGTATATCGGATGTTTTCCAAGTAAATGCTTCTTTGTGGTTTTTGAGCATAGAAACGAGACGTTTCTTTTGATCTTCCTCGAGCTTGGCTGAGATAATCACAGGAAGGAGTGAATCCTTCTCTAGATAAGCGTACTTGAGATGTTCGGGAAGAGGTTTCAACTCAAGATCCGTCGGTGGATCATGAATAGATTTGTGAATTATAAAGTTCGATTTCGAAGGCAAAACTTCAAACGGCTTGTTTTCCTCTTCTTCGAGAGTTACTTCAGAGTCAAGGGCCATGAATTCTTCGAATTCACGATCACGATCGATACCGCTAATCTTTTCCGAAGTTGTTTGGAATGGTGCGTTGTCATCAAGCGATGCGTCCAACTCTTCTTCCGTTACTTCATCGATAACATCCACGTGGAAGCATGTGTCATCATTGGAATGGGAGTGTTGCATAGCTTTATCGACTAAGAATGTGACTCGATCGTCACCAACTCCAAGGTTGAGTTCTTTATTCTTCACGCGAATGATAGCATGGGCGGTGTGCAAGAATGGTCGTCCTAAATGAGAGGGACTTGATGGTCTTCCTCCATCCCAAGGATTACGAAGTCGGAGGGAAATATGAATTTGCCAACTTGAACAAGCATGTTCTCGGATATCCCAATGGGATATTGGTAGGTTTGGTTAGCCAAACGTATACTCATACTCGTAGGTTTCAAAGTATTGTTTGAAAGACTCTTGTATAATTAGTATGGCATAAGATTGATACTTGCGCCTAGATCGGCCAAGGCGTGACATTCGATATTTTTGTTTAGGGTGCATGGTATGAGAAAGCTTCCCGGATCTCCGAGCTTTGGTGGAAGTTTGCTTTGCAAGGCTGCAGAACATTCTTCATTCAAAAACGCAGCAGATATTTGCTCCGTCTTACTATGTTTGCTCACAAGTTCTTTGAGGAATTTCCCATAGTTGGGCATGCCGGTTAAGATATCAACAAGTGGAACGTTAATCTTAACTTCCTTGATCATCTTAAAAAATTTGGCATTACGAGCCTCCATATTTTCTTTTCGTAGGCGTTGAGGATACGGAATTTATGGTTCATACGCCTTCAGTGTGGGAATTAGAATGGGTGTGGTTTGTTTTGGGTTGGAAGGAGGAACGGTTTCTTCCTTCTCGGGCTCATCAGCCTCGTCTTCACTTTCATTGGCGAAAGTGGGAGCTTTGGTGTTCGGGTTTTGTGGTGGATCATAACTCAGCCCACTTCTTGTGAATACGACATTCACATGTTCATTACGGGCGGGTGGTGGGCGGTATGGTTTATCCGTAGATGCTTTTGGGTTTGTTTGAGTGTTGCTTGGTAGTGAACCACTTGGTCGATTGGCTAATTGATCGGTGATTCGACCAATCTTGGTTTCGAGATCATTAATGGTTGCGGTGAGGTGTCTTTGTCCTCTTTCAACGTTGGCTTTGAGATCGGAGAATTGGTTCTTAATGAACGTGTTTGTCGATTTTTGAGATTCTATGAAAGCTAACATCGTTTTCTCTAGGGTCGACTCTTCGGGTTTCTTTTTGTTTGATGGACCGGAATTATCGTTCTCACGGGGTTGTGAGTTACGATTTTCGTTTTTGGGATACTCACGCCATATGCCGGGATTTCTACCATAGTAGTTACCTCGATAACCACTTCCTCGGTATCCTCCTTGGGCATAGTTTGATTCTTGTGGCGGTTCTCTTATTGGTGTATCATCACATGCGTGGATGTGTGTGGTCCTCCGCAAAGAGTACATTCGCCTCGCATCTCCTTCATTTCGTCTTTGATGGTTTTGAATTACGAGTCGAATTTAGATGTGAGAGCGTCCATCTTTTCCATGAGTTTGGAATTTTCGTCACTTTCAACGAAAGCAACGGTTTTTTTGAAAGGTTTGGTTCAGTTATCTTTGGACCAATCGAGTTTTAAGAGAACTCGGTCCTCGAGCAATTGATATGCTTCGTTGGGAGTCTTATAGAGAAAGAGTCAACCAGCGTCAAGGATTGCTTGCGTTGGTTCATTGAGACCATGATAAAAGATTTGGATGATGGTTCCTTTTAGTAAACCATGTCCATGACAACTACGAAGTAGGTCTTTCATTCGGTTCCACGCATCAATGAGTGTTTCTTGTGGAAGTTGGTCAAAACCTCATATTTCTCCCATGAGTCTTTTGTACATGGCGGGTGGAAAGAAACGGCTAACAAAAGCGGTTATCATTTGTTCCCATGTTTCAATGGTACCGGGCGTCAACTCGTTGTACCAAACTCTTACATCTCCGGATAGAGATGATGGGAAGAGTTTGAGTTTTATGGCGTCTCCATCGACGTCGGCTCCATAACGGAACATGCCACATATTTCTATGAGTCGGATATGTGCTTATGTGGATCGGCTCGTGTACGGCCGTCAAACTGGCGGTCTTTGATCATTGAAAGGTGATGACCTTTCACGGTAAAGTTTTCTCCAAGCTCAATTTGAACAATAGCAGCCTCGGGGGTAGGTGCTACTACTCGGTTGGTTGCCTACATTGATTGATCGTCGGCCATTGGAAATGGTAGATCGTTAAATGGGTTGTAGACGACAAAGGCGTCAAAGAGATTTTTAAAAGGGGTGGGTTTTTGGTTTTAGAGATTCGGTTTTTAAAAGAAACAAAGGGGTGTTTCTTGCGGTTTTTCTTTCGAGATTGGTGAATATAACGTTCGGGATCGGTGTATGGACTAAGCAATTCTTGACCGGAAGAACGTGTGTTCATTCAAGTCTTGAACGACTTTTGAAGAGGATTACAAGTAATAAAAACAAAAACAAACAAAAGATAACTAATAAGAAAATAAGTAAATAGGAAATTAAATAAACCAAACAAATTAAAAACATAAATTATTTTTATTTATTTTTTTATCTGGGAACCTTGTCGGCGGCAGGAGGGTATTGCCGGAAGGCAAATATCCTACTGTTTGTCGTTGCTGGCGGCAGAGCTAGCTTGCCGGACGGCAAGTTAGCTTTTGTTTGTTGGTTGCCGGCGGCAGGAGGCTGTTGTCGGCGGCAATGGTCTCATGTCAGAAAAAAAATATATATATTTATTTACTCCCTCCGTCCCATAATTATTGTCCATCTTTCTATTTTGGGTTGTCCCAAAATTATTGTCCAATACTTAAAATAGATAGGAAACTTTGATAAATTTACTATATTATCCTTGATTAAAATTATTATTACAAAATTTAAAAAAGAACTAATTAATTAGTTAAGGGTAAAACTGTCATTATGCTAAAAAGTAAGAGAGAGAAATCTGTAATAAATGTACTTTTTTAAACTGTGTGATTCTTGTCTGGTGACAATAATTTTGGGACGGAGGGAGTATTATATTTTACTTTTGATTTTTGGGTTTGTTTTCAATGAGGACACTACAATTGGTTTGATTATAGGATAATTTTGGAACTAAGAACACAATCAAATCCCTGGCAGCGGCGCCAAAAACTTGATGCGTGGTGTTAGTAACAAGTTTTAAATTTATAAACACGAATTGCCGGATTGACTAAAAACGCACGGGCAAGTATAACTCTTCGTTTGTGTATAGCTTTTATGTGGTAATACCGAGATCGTTCACGGGGATTTGGAAAACCTATGATTATTCTAAAATGAAACTATAATCGTTGAATGTAGCAATTGTTGACAAACAAATAATAAGTAAAAATGATGAGATAAATAATATGATTAAAGGTACAATTGGTAAAGACTAGTTTAAGCATTCGTAATGGTATGATTGTGATGACACGTTAACATATGATTCTGATAATTGGATGGATAATCCAATCTATTGTTTTCAAAAGCTTTAATCTTCGTCAAGACCTTGGTTAAAGAAAACAAGCATTAGACTCAATCACTCAATTCAAGACTTAATCCAATTTCAACACATTCGATTCACGGTCGTTTCACGAATTTGCTAACACTTATAATTATGTTTCTTGATAATCAAAACTTCTTAAGAAATGATCAATACAAAAGATAGCCAATCATAGACAAACCGGCTATGACTTGTTGATAGAAAATAACCCTTTCGACCTATGAAATCTTTACCAACAAATTAAGTTTTTATAACAATTGTCACATGAAACATAAATATCAATGGATCATAGGAAAGCTTGACATTGAATTAAACAAAGATCACAATCACAATCATCACTTCATACTACAAACATCATCCTACCAAGTGTAGAATGAAACTTAGCTACTCATAACAAATGATGAAATAAACTCAGAAATAAATGTATTATAAGTCATAATCAAGAGTCTTACAAAGTGTAAAAATGTTACTAATGGTTAGGGTAATGATCCCTAAGAGTTTCGTGATGATAACTTTGCTTATCGGACTCAAAAACTGACTTTTCTAGCACCACCTTGTTCAAATCCGGGAATGGGAGTTTGGACAAGGATGAGAGAGTTTATTTGATGTAATAATGAGGAGATACTTGAGTTGTGAAAAGATATGTTGTTACATTACCCCAAGGGTCTTATTTATAAGCTAGTTGATGGCATGGAGTGAATGCATGGCTTGGAGCCAAATACAAATACTTGGACCCAAAGCATGTCTAGAAACTTCTTGTATGATCTTGCATGTATGTAGACACATATTTGCCTAGAAAAATGTTGGAGGCAACTTCACTCATGATGGAGGCAAATCAACTCCCATTTGATGGTGGAGGCAAATCAACTCCCATGTGATGGTGGCAACTTCACTCTTGCTAGTGGCAAGTTGGGTGTATGTTGATGGTGGCAACTTTCATGCTGAATATCTTTATTTGCTCCTTGGAAATACTTGTTCTTGCACCCGAAATTAATCTTCAAAGGCTTGTAACTTGTACACGGGTCTTGAACTTGACTAGGATTCTTCGTACTCGTACAATTCTTCATTTTTATATTGTTTTATACCCCATTCCTGCAATTGGCTACACAAAGACTTGAAAACACAATTGGGCACAAATATGCACAAAAGTATCATATAATTAACCAATATACATGTACAAAAGTACGGATAACGCTCCTAAAAACATGTTGGATTTAGGCGTTATCATGTGACGGTAGTGCACGTGCTTGCAAGGTCGATATGATTTGTACAGACCTTCCGGGTACGAACCCGTTGCGAATGTACTCCGGTGCATTTGCATCACCGAAGATAACCCGATATGTATGGCAGTCTATGGTGGTGTGATGTTTAGATAGCCAGTCCATGCCTAATATCATGTCAAAATCGCACATATCCAGGGGAAGTGCATCAACAGGACAAATCTTGTCGTCAAACTCTAGGGGAAGGCTCTTGTACACATGGGTTATGCGTACAGAGTCTCTTAAAGGCGTGGAAATGTTTAGTACATTATCTAATGGCATAGGGGATATCCTAACATTCTTGGCATAAGTAGTAGAAATGACCGAATGAGTAGCACCCGTGTCAAATAAAACACATGCAGCTTGACCATACATATACAAGATTCCAGTGATGGTACCTATAGACTTGTTGGCCTAGTCGCGAGAAGTCGTGTAAACGCGTCCACTAGTAGGAGGCGGCTTGGAATCAGCATGTCCAGATGTGCCCTGCATCTCGCCCTTGCGGCAGTCCTTCATGCGATGACCAGTAAGGCCACACTTGTAGCATGTGTCGTTGTCGCGGTGACATGGCCCTGGGTACTTACGGTTGCAGGTAGTGCAAAGAGGGCGAGTATACCCTCTAGCAGGTGCTCTTGTTGGCTGGGAGCCTGTTTGGAAAAGTACACATGAGACATGGTTTATAGGTACAAAAAGGACAATGCGGATAAATCGTAAGATGTAATACCAGTGATAGCTGGATGGTTAGGCTGTGTACCTCTTTGGTTCTGGTCCCTCCCGTTACCATGATTCTTGGTAGAAGATTGCTAATGTGTCAATATTATGAATTATTACATGTAACATAAGGAAATGAGTAAGTGTAAGGACCTGCTGGTGTTGGAGTTTCCAGCGTTGTTATGGTAATTATCATTACTGCCACGCTTATCCGTAGTAGAAGGGTCTTGAGTTTGACCGTTTCCCTTGGGCTGAGTAGGTTGTTGCTTAGTAGCCGGCTGAGCCCGGTCCCCAGTCTTCTGCCTCTTCTCGGGTCTCTCTGCTTCTCCGAACTCTTCTCTTTCTTGCAGCATCTCCAGCTTACGTGCTGCATCGGCAACTTGTGCCACCGTGTTGAAAGTAGCACACACCAAGTTATTGGCGATCGATGTACGAAGAGCCCACCGAAAGTGGTATGCTTGCTCTTTGGCAATACCTGTTGCTGCGCCAAGAAAACCAGCCAAACGAAGAAAGCGTTGCATGAACTCGTTGCTGTTCTCCCCAACTCTCTGCCTGATTCCATGGTACTCCCTTTTCAGCTTGTCTTGCTTAGCCTTGGGGAAGAACAATCCCATTACTAACTGAACTGATCCCAAGTCAAACCAGCCACCCAATTGTCACCTCTCTCAGACTGCTTGACTGCCTTCCACCATCCTAGCATATCACCTTCGAACTTGAAACAGGCCAACCTCGACTTGAAGACGGGGCCACAGCCCATTGCATCAAATATCTTCTCGATATGAGCCAACCAGCTTTCAGCTTCACTAGGGCTATCAGTTCTCTCGAAGGATTGAGGACGTTGCTTGTTGAATCTCTCCAGCCATGTGAACCAATGTTGCTGGAGGAGGAGGAGGTACTGGGTGCTGTTGCTGATTGTTGGCAGCCTACACCTCAGCCCTGATTTCTTTCCACAGCTGAGGAAGCAAAGCTTGCATCACAGCTTGGACTGCTGCATTGAGTTGTTCCTACTTACGTGTGAGAACCATCTGACAGTATAAAACCAAAAATACATGATTAACTTGATCAAACATAATATATATATACATGAAAAAAAAACTATACCAAAAAATCATGAGAAAAATTTTATGCAGGAAAACTAGTACATGAATGCATGATGCAGTTTTATAAAAACTTTTATATACACGAGAGTGAACGCCTATGGTCAGTTCACTCAAAACAAAAGACATGGCGAGGGGACGCCAATGGGTAGGTCCAAAAGTTAAAAGTTTTGATAAAAGCATATGCGACTAAATAGAGCCAGTCCTACACCAACCATCACTTAGTCATAAACCTGCGACAATGACATATATATAAATGCATGAAAACAATGAATGCGTGAAATCCGACTGTCAGTTGTAGGAAGACCATAATGACTACCCACTAATCACATGTCGTGTTTTGAGAGCCTATAGGTCGAAGCCTTGGCTCTTATACCATAACGGTGACACCCCATTTTGCTAAATGTAATGTCACGCTTGATTATGGCGTGTCATCAAAGCATACAAGGAAAAATGTCTTAAACATTACATGACCATAAAGGAAATACCGGAAACAAACATCGGTACCCCAAAGAATAAGCTCATCACACACAAACATAAATACTGTAAAGGAAAAGGACTAAACAATGTCCATAGAAATGAGTAGCAAAATGTATGATGAAATGCATAAAGTAATGAAGGTTAGGAAGCTTCCAATCCATATGCACGTACGCTTAAAGTCTACGAGCACCCTTGAGTACCTACCATTTGGTAACATGAAAGGAAATGGCTTAGCATAACGCTCAGTGCACGGATATACAAGTATGACATGGAATAACGTAAGCATATAAGACTATAGCAGCGGAACATCTTAAGTTCTAAGTAATCTGGATTCATGTTCATAAAACTGGTTTTATAGTTTGAAAATACTTATGTTTCTATGAAAATCTGTTTAATTAGCCAAATAGCCCATATAGGTAATGAGGTTCCACCGTGCATGAATACTTGGAGGGGAGACCTCGTTATGCAATTAGAGGGGTTGCCTCTAATTAATTAGTCTGGGTAGGAGGGATCAACACCTAGTGAAGGATGCAAGACATACATCGCATTCACTCTGATAATACTTCTAAACATGTAACTAGGATTCACCCATACGCCCACATGATAATATAATATAATGGCCAAAACTGAAAAGGACGCCATGTGAAATCACTTCGCCGTGGGGAAGTCATAACACTGTTGCCTCCAGTGTTATGGTTATGGTACCTCCATAACTAGGTGACACTGGTCATGCATGTATATGGATTAGGCTCTTAATCTAACATAAGTATCAAACATATAAAACAAATACTGGGAAAACAGTTGGTTGTAGACGGGGAAATCCTAATAAGAAAAGAATGTCCACACTGAAAGGACGGGAAATCCGTACCTTAAGTCCAGTGAACGAAGAAGACGAACGGAAGAGAGTCTTACTTCGATCTCACTAATGCTAAATAAATAGTATACGTGTATAAGTATTCTGATTACTGAGTACGTAACTGTTTTATATCATGTCTTAGCTTATTTTATATGTTCATGTCTTGGTTTACTGATTTTAATGTTATGCTTTGTTTATCATGTATTCTGTATATTCTGATTAAGTATTACTTGTATTTCTTGTATCATTATACTTGTTGTGTAATAATAAGTAACTTTCTAAAAATAGCAGGTTTCCTAAACTAGATTAGTTTCTAAAAATAGAAAGTTTCCAAAAATAGTAAGTTTCCTGAATTAGAAAGTTTCCATATTTAGAATTAAGATAGATTAATATCATAAGTCATGTAGTTATAGTATAGTTTATTACTAATATTCTGTTTATTAAATAAACTATAGGTTATATAATTTAATTAAATATAAGCATGATTTTAATTAAATTAAAGTTTATAAAATACTTAGGTTAAATCATGTATTAATACTATATTAATATAACCTAAGTCATTTTTATTAATTAATTATATGTCATGCTTAATAATTAATTAATACTATAGTGTAATATAATTAACTAAATACTTAGGTTAAAAACATGTATTATTTAATAAGAATAATAACCTAAGTTTCATGTTTAATTAAATTAATTATAAGTCATGAATTAATTAGTTTAATTATCTTGTAAAAATAATACACTTGGTAAATTAATTAGACTTGTAAAAATATTCATGAACCGGACCCATATAATTAACCAATTAAACATGTCGTGAACCGGAGCCGTGAACCCGTTAACCGATCCGAACCAAACACCCAAAAACAATAGCAAACTGGCTGAGCCGGTTGCCCCTGCCTTCGGTCTGCTGCCACCGGCTGTATGCCGGTGGTCTTGCTCTCGGATAGCCTGAAAGTCCCTAATCAATGCAAGAAACCCTAATCTTAACTTAAACAACACAAGGTATTACTTTTCAAACGTAATCTTATTATTGTATAATAAAGAATTACAAGTGTTATGGATAACACCGTTTGATGACAATGTGTTATGCACACTTTGAACAACAATAAACCTTAACTTATGAATACAGTCGTAGCTGTTTGATTTACTAAGTTATACGCACTAATGTTCTTAATATCTCAAAGTGTTAAACATTAATGCATGGATACACATCCTATTTATAGTGTTACGAGTTTGACTTAAACAGTACTTGATGTCGACTACACAAGCTTTTACAAGTTCCCACATCAGTCACATGATGTCCTTCTATTCTTGGTAGTCTTCCATTATGCTTTAAGGAACAGTTGTCAAAAGCAGTTTCCTTATTCTTCATATTCTCGAACACACAAATGGCATGTCCAAAGTGTGCTGAGAGTTATTAGGGTATTGCCACCCCTGTTAACTCTCAACCCCTCAGAGTCCCTAATACATCTTGGCTGTTATCCATCACAGCCAAGGAGTATGTCTTCAGGTAATCTTCGACTTCCCTGACAATGTCTCTGACATAGACTCCTCTGAGGTTGCTCACAGAGAATTGGATCTCTGTGAGTCTTGCGAAACTTGCCTGCCTCCTAGGCACAGGCAAGGGACTATCTATCAGCCTAATTATGTTTAAATCAATGAACAGGGAATCTAACAAGTTTAGATTCCCAACAATCTCCCCCTATTTAAACATAAATAATGCTAGATCTAACTAAGTTAAGGTAAGTGAGTTTAACAGCTTCTTCTTACACATAACAGATCTAAACAAACATACCTCATGATTTTATTAAGACATAAAGAAAAATTACAAGTTCATTACATAAGTTAAATAAAAGATGAAGGTAAAAGGGCTGACACTATCTTCAATAGTCATCATTTTTTATTCTTTCTTCAGCTTCGGCCACATCTAATCTGTTATCAATTTCATCCTGCAAAGTCTTTGCAAACTTCTTGGAATACTCTGAGTTGATCTTGAGACACTTCTTGTGACAGAGTAGCTGAATAGTTGAAGCCAGGCACAGCTCATCTTCCCTCTGAAAAGCATATTGGCAGGCCTTGTTCATAAATGCCATTCCTCTTTCAGGCACTGAGTATGTCTGACCATTACAGGGCCAACGATACCATTTGGAAGGACCAGATCCCTGTGCATACCATCCACACGAACATCTTCAGTAACAAAAGTTTCATCAATAATTTGGGAAATTCTTCTTCTTTTGTTGCCTGTCTTTGGGGGTCCTTGTTCGAAAAGCTGTGGTGGGGGATCAATCTTGAGTTTGGCAGCTGTTTCCTTGATCCAGTTAAACTTAGCCTTAAGAGTTTTAAGCAGAAGGAAATTTGCCTGTCCAGACTTTTTGGCAGCTAAGGCTTCGAGTTCAAACCATTCTGATAACCCAAGTGTTTTTAACCTGAAGTTGTCAAACACATCCATATTCCTCTGTTGATTTTCCCTCCATAAGATCATCTGTGGGGTGTTTGTGGATTTGTGAATGGTGTATCTAAACTTGGTTATCTTGCCAGCAGCATACCTGTTGTTCACGCAGGCATCATAGTCAGCTTTGACTTTCTTTAAGGCCTCAGCGCGTTTAAGTTCCATTTCCCTCAACCTTTGTTTTTGTTTTTCCCTTTCAGGTGGTGTCATCTTCCTCAGAGTAGCTTCATTTAATTCTTTGGCTGCCTTGAGCTCATTTAGTCTTTTGAATTCTTCAGCCTGTTGCTCTATTTCTTCAGGCGTTAAAGGACTCTCATCGGAAGGTGTAAAGGTTGAAAAGTGGGAAAGGTCTGTTGTGGATCCTCCTGTCTCTAGCATCGCAGCTATCTTCTTAAGTTTGGTGTCAGTATCAACCAAAACTATCTCTTTTCCTTTCTTTGAGACAGAGGACTCCACACTTATGTTTTTCAAATCATCAGCTCTTTTGAGAAACGCTGTCTGAGCCTGATTTTGAATAGATTTAGGGAGAGAGCTCATTGTGAATTTAAGTTTCTTGGCCGCTGGTTCATCATCATCCTCAGGCTTGCTGATGTTAACTAAGATCATGGATTTAGATGAGTCAGCTCCATCTTGTGTTTGTTGCTCCCCCTGAGTATTATCCTCATCATCATGTACTAACACTGGTGTGATGACTTGAAGAGGAACAGGTGTTGTTGAGGGATTGGCTGATGATGAGCCTTGTTCAGCAGATGCAAGGCTGAGTGTAGCATTCTTCTCCCCCTCACGTTCATCCTTACTTCCCTGATGTTTGGATGAACGTGCCTGAAAGCGTCTTGCAATCTGCTCCACAGAGGCAGCCATGGCACGTTGTCTCTTCCTCGAAGCCCTGGCAATCTTCAGCAAGAGGTTGGCATTGGCATTAGTATTTGCCTGAACACGCCTGACAATAAAGCCAGCATGGTTGTATTGCCTGTTGCGAACCGCATTGAAGTGCCTGTTCATGTTGTTTTCTTGTTCATGGAACATAGCAGGGACAACGGAGTCAATGGCATCCTTGATGCGAGTCGAGAGATGACTTAGTCCCTGGGCCACACCTTTTCTTGCACCCTCTTGAATTGGCTCAGTGACAGCCTCAGTCACAGCCTTCTTTATAATGCCTGGAAAAGTGACAGTAAAATTGTGCATCTCTGACTTGATCACGTCCAGCTTCCTTGATAAGCGCTCAATATCAGACTGATGATGTACGGGCTGAAGATTCTTGATATTGAGGCTTTGCTGAGCAAAATCATCCTCCCTTGGAATCAAGTCGAAGTTGGTCTGGGTAGGATGATCAAACAAGAGGAATTCAGCTGTTGGATCATATGTTGGTCTTTGGAAGACTGTTGTTGCAGAGGTAGCAGAGTTTGGAGTGTCAACAGCTTCCTTGAGAGGAGAAGTCTTGTCATCTTCTTTAGGAGGAGAGGCTGACAGCTGGTCATCCTCATCTTCTTCCTCCTCTTCATCAAACATTCCCTCAGGGAATTCATCTTCAGGCATGGGTTCAAACTCAGAGACATAATCTTCTACTGAAAGCATTTCTTCATCAGCATTGAGCACAGGTTCTTCTTCATGTGGAATGTCCTGAGTTATTGTTTCAACCTCCTTTTCATGTACCTGAGATTCTTTGACTGGCTGTACAATTTCAGCCTGCAAGTTTGTTGTAATTAGTAACAGGGAAAAATATAAGGGGAATGGTCGCCATTTCGCTGTCCCAGAGAGGCTGAGGGTGATTACTCAGCCACTCCAAAGGATAAATCCTTGGGATTCTTTTAAGTGTGAATGAAGTGTGGTTAATGGTCGCCATTCGCTGCCCCTAGGAAAGCTGAGTGTGATTATTCAGCCCCCCCAAAAGGTAAAAACCTTTGGGACTCTTTTGATTGTGAAACATATGTTGTTTAATGATCGCCATTCGCTGCCCTTAGGAAAGCTGAGTGTGATTATTCAGCCCCCCAAAAGGTAAAACCTTTGGGACTCTTTTAAGAGTGAAACATATGTTGTTGTAGGTCGCCTGTTACTCTGCCCCTAGGAAAGCTGAGGGTGATGATTCAGCTCCCCCTGAAAGGATAAATCCTTTGGGACTCTTTTAAGGAGGGAACCAAGAGGCTGTGTGAAGTACAGCTGATCAAGGTTGAGACATTAATGTATTCAGGTTGTTGTTAGCCTGAATACTGTCTAGAGGGTTCAGGGTCATCGGGGTGCTTTATAAACACAAATGAATCACTCCCTGGTGCAAAGACAGAGTGTACAGAAGTCTTAAAGTATTCTAAGTGTAATGACAGACTTCTATGGGTCGAGGATTACCCTAACTTCACCACTCTCTCCTACAGACAAATGAGAGTGGTTGATTGTGAACCTCTAAAAATATACACTGATTACCTGTGAGATATCAGCTTGGTTTGGCTGGTTTCCTGTAGTCTCTGCTGACCTAGAGACACTAGACACCTGTTGTTTGTCAGCCAAAGATTCTGTATCCACAAGAGTATCTGGACCAGAGGCGGTGTTAATCTTCTTTTCCTTGGCCTTACTAACAGCTTTGGATTGGGAAGAAGAGGGGATTTCCTTCTTCTTTGGCTGTTGGCCAGATGAAGCCTTGGACTTAGTAGTGTGCTGCCCAGAGGTCAAAGACGTAGACTTGCCAGCGACACTAGAAGTATTCACCTTCTCAGAGGAAGGGAGCAAGGGCTTCTCAGCGTTGGGTACCTGATTGGCAACGTTCAGCATGTGTGCAGTGACAGGGATATCCTCAGCCCCTATCTCCTTGTAGATGGCGCCTGTGATGCGATAGGGCTTCAGAGCTGTCAAGGCCTTGTTATGGTAATTCTCTCCCAGCAAACTCTCAAAGATCAGGGACAGGTAGCGCACATAACAGATGTTCTTTTCCCTGACCTGATTCCGTCCCTTCAGTTGTTCTACCAGGTTTGAGAAAAGGATGCTTCCAAAATCGACATCAGCTCCCCAGATAAGTCCATACGTAATAGCCTGATGATTGGACGACATCTGATCCTGTGATCCCTGCATTCCTCCCAGGGACTTCACAATGTGGGTGAAGAGGACCCGCCACATAGGAGTAAAATACTTAATCTTCAGAGGGGCTTTGGCAAGGACCTCAGCTGGTGTAAGGGCAGGGTTAACATCATGGCAGGGGTTTAGTGTGGCTAGGGCTTCCTTGACAGCCTTTTTGTCAACAGTCTTCAAGCAATCATCTCCATGTTTGAGTCCGGCCACACTAGAAAAGTCATTTAGGGAAAAGGCAAAAGGATGTTCATTGCATGAAAGGCTAAATGTAATGGTGTCTTCAACGACTTCAGCAGAATACCAGAATTCCCTAAGGTATTCTTGGTAAAAGGTGGATGGAGATTTGGTGAAGGCTTCATTTAGGTCACAATTCTGCATGAAATTTACCAGATCTGAGTAGTTGCTGTTTGGTGCCTTGATCCATCCAATGGCGTTGTTGGAGGCGATGATGCTCTCGTTGATCTCGAAGTTCACATTGGAGGCTTTTGGTACGGGAAACGCCATTGATTTAAGGTTGAAGGAGAATGAAAATGGCGGATGGTTGAGAGAGATAAGAGTTTAGAGAGAGAAGTTGATTTTAGAATGGTGGTGGGTGAGAAGAGAAAGAAGACAATATAAATATTCAAACTTGAGTGAACAGTTATTCAACCGTATTAAATGCAAGGGCGAAAATGACTGCTCAAGTGGGTCCCCTTGACCTTTCAAAAAGTTTGTCTCCTCGTTATCCGAAAAATAAATGATTAAAAAATGTGAGAATGTTTTTTTGCATTTACTTGGAAAGTAACTACCTAGTTTCATGTGAAAAACATTTAATAAAACATTTAATATAGAATCAATCATTTAATGAACACATTTAATATCAAGCCACAGGCTTTGAGATATTGAGCATCCCTAGCTCAGCAACTAGCCTGTTGAACGTAGGTTCAGCCAAAGGCTTTGTAAAGATATCAGCTAGTTGCAGCTCTGTGGGAACAAAATGCAGCTCAATATCTCCCTTCATAATATGATCCCTGATAAAATGATACCTGATATCAATGTGTTTGGTACGAGAGTGAAGAACAGGGTTGTTGGATATGGCAATGGCGCTGGTGTTGTCACAAAAGATTGGTACTTTGTCATACAAGATTTCATAGTCAGCCAATTGACTTTTCATCCAGAGCACCTGAGCACAACAGCTGGCTGCAGCGACATATTCTGCTTCAGCTGAAGACATAGCCACAGAGTTTTGCTTCTTAGCACTCCGTCCAACCAATTTTCCTCCTAGGATTTGACAGCTGCCTGAAGTACTTTTCCTGTCAATACAGCATCCAGCATAATCTGAATCTGAATAAGCCTTGAGATCAAAGCCTGATTCCTTTGGATACCATAGTCCTAGGGATGGTGTTCCTTTGAGATACCTAAAAATTCTCTTAACAGCCACTAGATGGGATTCTTTTGGGTTAGCTTGGTACCTTGCACAGAGACATGTGGAGAATTGGATATCTGGACGACTGGCTGTTAGATACATCAGTGACCCAATCATGCCTCTAAATAAAGTCTCATTGACAGAGACCCCTGACTCATCAGGGCCCAAGTCGTTGGGTGGAAGCATGGGGGGCATTTCACTGATGCACAATCAGCTAAGTCATATTTTTTAAGTAAATCCTTAACATACTTTTCTTGACAAATAGAAATTCCCTTAGGACATTGTTTAATTTGAAAACCCAAAAAGTAAGTTAATTCACCCATCATACTCATCTCATATTTCTTGGTCATTAATTTAGCAAAACGTTTACTAAGATTGACATTTGTTGACCCAAAGATGATATCATCCACATAAATCTGCACAATGATGAAATCACTCTTGTCCTTGAAGGTAAAGAGTGTTTCATCAATAAAACCCCTGATAAATTTGTTTTCAGATAAGAAATTTGAAAGAGTTTCATACCATGCTCTTGGAGCCTGTTTCAGACCATACATTGCCTTGTGAAGTCTGTACACATGGTTGGGAAACTCGTTGTTCTCAAATCCTTCAGGTTGTGCAACATAGACTTCCTCAGCCAAATCACCATTGAGGAAGGCACTCTTTACATCCATCTGATAGACAGTGATGTTCATATAGGCAACATAAGCAAGAAAGATTCTGATGGCCTCAAGTCTAGCAACAGGTGCAAAAGTTTCATCATAATCAATTCCTTCAGTCTGAGAGAATCCCTGTGCTACCAGTCTTGCTTTGTTCCTGATGATGTTCCCAATCTCATCCATCTTATTTCTATAGATCCATCTAGTGCCTGTGATATTCTTTCCAGGTGGAGCTGGCACTAGTGTCCATACTTTGTTCCTTTTGAACTGATTGATTTCTTCTTGCATAGCAGCTACCCATCCTTCTTCTACCAGAGCCTCAGCAACTCTTTTAGGTTCAATTTGAGAAAGAAATTCAGCAAATAGACATTCATTGGCTGAGGCTGACTCTGAGTCTTGGATTCGCTGTCTGGTTGTGACCCCTGCATTTGGTTCTCCAATAATGTTGACAAGAAGAATGTGTTGATCTCTTGACCACTTATTTTGAGGAGCTGGAGTTTCAAGAACAGGGGTACTTGAGGGCACAGCTGGTACAATTTGAGTCTCATCCTGCTGACTAGGAGGGCTTTCTTCAAAGACTACTTCAGTGTCTGAGTCTTCTTCAGCCACATCAAGGGAAGCTATTTCATTATCAGCAGGAGAAACTTCAAAGGTTTGAAGAATTGGTGAGTCATCAATATCATGAGAAGGACCATCAGAGATTTGAGGTTCTTCTTCATCAAGTTCCTGAGAGGTAGGAACTTCTATGTTGTGAGTAGACAGAGGGTCAAAAGCAGGAACATAAGGAGTGAGAGTGTTGGAGTGGTGATGACTGGTAGGTCTGGGTTCTGTGAACTCATCACTTGGGAAAGAAATATTTTCATTAAAATCTACTTCATCACCCTCTGTTCCTGTCCTCTGTATGACTTCATCATCTTCATTAAATCTGACATGGAAAGTTTCTTCAACTTCTTGTCTTCTGATGTTGAATACTCTGAAGGTTTTGGCTGTTGGAGAGTATCCCAAAAAGAATCCATCATCAGCTTTTTCATCAAACTTTCCAAGTTTATCCCTGTAGTTATAAATAAACACAGGGCATCCAAACACATGAAAATAGTTGACGTCTGGAGATCTTTTTCTGAAAACTTCATAGGAGGTTTTGCCATGTCTTTTGACAATGATTGATCTGTTTTGAGTGTAGCAGGCAGTGTGTACAGCTTCTCCCCAAAATTGCTTTGGTAAGGCTGCACCATTTAACATAGTTCTTGCTGCTTCAATCAGAGTCCTGTTTCTTCTTTCAGCCACACCATTTTGTTCAGGAGTGCCAGCTGAAGAGAAGTTCTGAGAAATCCCTTTTTCATCACAAAATGATTCAAGTTGATGATTCTTGAATTCAGTACCATTATCACTTCTTAGAGCTTTGACTCTAACATCATTCATATTTTCAACCTGTCTGATAAAGGACATGATGGTATCAGCTGCATCACTTTTCCTTATGAGGAAGAACACCCATGTATATCTTGAAAATTCATCAACTATGACCAAGGTGTATTTGTTGTGATTAATGGTTTGAGGTTTGACAGGCCCAAACAAGTCCATGTGAAGGAGATGTAAGCACTTGTCAATAGAGAATGATTGCCTAGTCTTGAATGAAGACCTGTGATGTTTTCCTTTGACACAGGCAGAACAAGTTTTGTCTTTGGAAAACATTACTGAAGGTAGACCAGCAACCAAGTTTTGAGTGGCTATCTTATTGATGTTCTTGAAGTTGAGATGAGACAGTCTCTTGTGCCACAGCCAGTTGACACTTTCAGAGGCTTTGGCAAGAAAACAATTTGAGCTGTCTTCAGAGCACACAGCCATGTTGATGACATAAACATTTCTCCTTCTATGTGCAACCAGCACAACATCATTATTTTTGTTGAATATGGTTCCCTGAGTCTTAGTAAACAAAACCTTATAATCAGCATCACATAATTGGCTGATGCTAATAAGATTGTGTTTAAGACCATTCACATATGCAACCCTGGTAAATGTGATCCCATTGCAATTCACTGAGCCATATCCTTCTGTGTCACCTGAAGAGTTATCTCCAAACACCACTTTGGGACCTGGCTCCTTTGAGTATCTGTGCAGGTATTATTGAATCCCTGTCATGTGTCTAGAACAGCCACTATCTAGATACCATACCGATTCCTTGAGATATTTCTGCACAGATACATAGAAACAGATTAGTTCCTATGGTGAACCCACTTTCCAGTGGGTTCCCTGAATTGCTTGTTAGCAACTCTTGTGTTCCTGAAAAACTTTTGGCGTTGGGATGGACAGTTCATAGTTTCATGGTTATAACTCCCACAGATATCACACCCAGGGAAGTCACCACACTCGTCTGAGTGATGGTCTGTGAACCCACAGAATTTACAGGGAGGATAAGAATTGTAATTTCCCTGTTGTCTTTTGGAACTCTGTGGTCTGTCCCTAGATGGTGTCTGAGCTCTTTTAGCTGCCATGTGTCTGTCATGATCTAAGGTCGAGTGGTGAGAATTCTTACAAATATTGCAATAAGGTTTGATTAACCTTTCCCCTTTGGGTTCACCTAGGACTGACTTAGGTTCATGAGAAGTAGAGCATTCAGCGGAAGGCTTAATGTGTTGTTTCAAGAGTTCTACTTCTTTCATAAGAGACAACAGGCGATCTTCAGTGGTGGGGTCAACCTTATTCACAGCTTTAGTAGAAACAGGCTTAAAAGCTACTTGTTTACCAGTTGGTTTAGCAGACACACGAAAAACTTTGGCTGGAGGATTCTCAATATCTGTCTTAAGTTCATCCTTAGCAGATCTAGAAGAACTGCTAGGTTCAACTCCAGAGAGTTTGGGCAAAGGTGGTAGCTCAGCCACATCTTCAGAGACAGGGTCATTAGTCAAAGAAGTATCTGACATATGAATAGTCTCTGTAGATTTAAAGACAATGTCTTTGGGTTTGGTGAGAATCCTCAGCTTTTTATTCTTAGCAGTTATATCCCTGTTTAAGTCAGCAGGCACTTCATCCCTAAGCAATTCATCAATAGTAAACCTAGCACACAGCCATTTTTCAATAATCTTGTTCAATTCAGTGACTTGATCATTTAAAGCTATGTTTTTCAAGGTTAATCTAGCTACTTCATTTTGCAGGGATATTTTTTCTAAGTTAACCCGCCTGAGAGTTTCACATTCAGCCTTAGTATTTATCATTTCAGTTTTAACAGAGTGAAACTTATCAAGTAGGTTCTTCCTTTGTTCCTCAACAAAGTGCAAATCAACAATGGTGTAATCAAGGACATGCTTACGTTCATCACTATCAGACATAGATAGAAGCCTGTGTACCTTTTTCATTGTGATGTCAACCCATTGTCCTGATCTTGCATCACCTTTTCCAACAGCTGGTTCATCCTCAGCTATCGCCATAAAAGCCCTGACTCTTGTGGTGTCTTCTTCATCTGAAGTCAATGGTTCATCATTCCAATCATAGGTTTCAGCAACCAATCCTTTCTCAGCCTTTTTTCACCACCTTTCTTTTTGGACATAATTTCAATCTTCAAGTTCATCTGTTCTAACTCAGCTTTAAATGCCTTGTACTTATTTTTGTAATCTTTCTTCTCAGTGTCTGAAGAATTGGATTGAGATGAGTTGTTATGTTGTTTGAACTTGTAGGGTTTGGATGAAGATGATGGATAAGAGGGTGAGGATGTTTTGGTGGAAGGACATTCTTTTTGAAAATGTCCAAGCTTTCCACAGGCAAAACATGTTTCTTTTGACCTGTCATTTGGTTTGCTAGTTGATCCTACTCTTCCAGATCTTTTGTAGTATCTTCTTTGGTTGGCTAGCAGTGCTCTTTCATGAAATTCTGCGTTGAGGTCTGACAAGAACTCTTGGCTGCTACGGGTATCTTCTTCAATATCAGAATCGCTGTCAAGAGGATGTGTTGCAGAGATCAAAGCTTTGGAAGATGCTCCTTGGACTACAAATCTTTCAGTCTCTGATTTGTAGATAGTATCGATCAGCCCTTCTTCATAATTGTACTTACCATAGAGCTGAGCAAGGGTATCATTTTTGATTAAGTTGTTAGCTCTCTGAGTCTGATTCATGCTCAGCCACTTTCTTGGAAGGCTGTTGACAAAAGTGGCATTGATCTCAGCTTGACCAATAGTGACATCATTCATAGCGAGGTCATTTAGAAGAATCTTCAGCCTAGTATAGGTTTGCTGAACTTTTTCACCTTCAAGAGACTTAAAGGCATTAAACTGAAGTCTGAGTGCCTGAATCTTTGTCTCTCTTGTTTCAGAGGGTCCTTCATGGCCAAGAATGAGGTCTGTCCATATTTGTTTAGCTGTGGGACACTGAATGACAGACTTCATAATATGCTTTGGAAGACAGGAAATTATGATGCTTTTGAGACGTTTATCTTGGTTTGCTAATTTCCTATCAGCTGCGGTCCATTGTTTGACAGGCTTGGGAAGAGGGTTTTCTTCAGTAGAAGTAAGCGCCATGGGAATATATGGACCATTTTCTAAAATTTCTAAGAGAAAAGGTTCAAGTCCATCAAGGTATACAAGAAATTGACTCTTCCAACTGGCAAAGTCTTCTTCATCAAAGACTGGTACACTGGTTACGTGTGATCCACCTCTTGAGTCAAGAAGTTGGGGTAGATCATCGTCATTTGCTGGGGGGTTAAGTCTTGGTGAAGATGGATTTGTGGAAGGTGAGAGTGGGCTAGAAGTTTCCGGCATGGTGGATCTTGATTATAAAACAAAGAACGATGTTTCTTGAAGGTTTTAATATCAAACACCGCTCTGATACCAATTGAAAGTCCCTAATCAATGCAAGAAACCCTAATCTTAACTTAAACAACACAAGGTATTACTTTTCAAACGTAATCTTATTATTGTATAATAAAGAATTACAAGTGTTATGGATAACACCGTTTGATGACAATGTGTTGTGCACACTTTGAACAACAATAAACCTTAACTTATGAATACAGTCGTAGCTGTTTGATTCACTAAGTTATACGCACTAATGTTCTTAATATCTCAAAGTGTTAAACATTAATGCATGGATACACATCCTATTTATAGTGTTACGAGTTTGACTTAAACAGTACTTGATGTCGACTACACAAGCTTTTACAAGTTCCCACATCAGTCACATGATGTCCTTCTATTCTTGGTAGTCTTCCATTATGCTTTAAGGAACAGTTGTCAAAAGCGGTTTCCTTATTCTTCATATTCTCGAACACACAAATGGCATGTCCAAAGTGTGCTGAGAGTTATCAGGGTATTGCCACCCCTGTTAACTCTCAACCCCTCGGAGTCCCTAATACATCTTGGCTGTTATCCATCACAGCCAAGGAGTATGTCTTCAGGTAATCTTCGACTTCCCTGACAATGTCTCTGACATAGACTCCTCTGAGGTTGCTCACAGAGACTTGGATCTCTGTGAGTCTTGCGAAACTTGCCAGCCTCCTAGGCACAGGCAAGGGACTATCTATCAGCCTAATTATGTTTAAATCAATGAACAGGGAATCTAACAAGTTTAGATTCCCAACATAGCCGCTGAAAACACACGGGTTCCCGTCGGGTGTGTGCTGGTGGCCGCTGCTGCCAGCGCCTGTGGTTCCCCCTGCTTGCCTAAAATAGCCACCGGCTGAAGCCGGTGGTCGGGCTGTTGCTGCCGAGACCAACCAAAACAACAAGGACACCCCCGACGCATGTTGGGCTGCCTTGTCCTTGCTGCCGACCGAACCACAACCACACCGAGACATGTGTCTCGGTTGGTGTGCGAACCAAACGACGTCGAGAGCCTTGTGGCTCTCGGTTTGTGTGGCAACGAGACAAACAAACCCAAAAACACCCTTAATTATTTACCCATTGTGACAATCCGTCAATTTATGATCGATATTTTATTCTCAAGTATTATTTAAAAATATTATTTTAATGTTATAATATGAACTCACTCATTTTTGGGAAGAAATTTGGGTTTACGTCTTGAAGTAACATCGACTACGTCTAAACCGGAGGACTCTACTTTACGTGCTTACGTTTACCTACACCGTTTTTGGTGACAGTCTGACATTTCAGGGAATAAATTTATCCGTGAATATTATTTTGGGATTTTAAATTTGTGTTGATTCATAAACTCACAAATTTACGAGAAGAGACTAGGACTTACGTTAATAATTTAACGTCTTTTACGACTAAACCGGAAACCCTAGGTTTACGTATTTACGTTTTTGAACTCTGTTTTTTATAAGACATATTTTATTAGATTCGTTTTGTGCCGTTGATTCATAATTTATAAAAAAGTTTTTCGTAAAACGACCCGAGGGCACGCAAATCGAGAAAACTAGAATGAAGGAGTACCCGTAAATAATTGGGGATGAGACAAAACAAGTTTTGCTCCACCCCCAATATGGGACGGTTAACATAAGTCAACAACACCCTTAGGTGTCAAAGCTTACAAAGTAAGCTAGGACACTTGTCCTAGCCACTTTGCAAACTAGCTACAATATCAAAACCATCTACCCAAACCATTCATTCATTTTAACACATGCAAAACCACTAAAAACTCTCTCTTCCTCCTCTTTGGTACCGTCCACTTTACCCTAAAATCACCCTCATTTGATCTTGATTCAACCACAAATCCTATGTTATTTACACATATGATGATGCCCTTTTGAAGCTCTATTGATTGGTGGTGATTATAACATCCAAAGAGGAGATTTGTTGGAGTCTTGGGGCTGATTTTCCACAAGGAGTTCATGAAGATAGGTGATCTTGAAGTTGGTATTGGTGTACCACAAGTTTTGTCAACAAAAGTCAAGATTAATCTTAACTTTCATAATCTTGGTGGTAACAAGATCATCCTTCTCATTTCCTTGTTATTTTTGTAAATGTAAATTGTATTTTCTTTCTTGATGTATATGTATATGATGATAAAAATATTATGTGGGGATCATGTGTTGATAAACTTGGATAAAAAGATTGAAAACTACATGTAAAAGTGGTAAAATCTTGCTTAAATAAGTAGGCTGTATAAAAACAGCAAAGAACCTTAGGTTAAACTGATAAAATGGCATAGATGAATTAATATACAGTAAGTTATAAGACTTGTACACATGTGAGAGTTGGCCATACAATGGAATCTTTATAATGAGTGAGATATGATCAAAACAAAATTGAAGTGGAAATCTGAGTAGTCTGTTTTGGACGGACTGTTAGGGACATTTAGAATTGGATTTAGCAGTAGCTAAAACTAAGCTAATTATAGCACATATCATGTAGTTTATTGTATCCAACAATCAGCTTCTATCTCCTTGTAGAACTCAAGATATGATAAAAATGGTGAACGTGAGAATAACAATCAGATTTGTAAAATAAAAGTATATAGTATAATATTAGCACTCAAGTAAATATAATATAAAATATATACTTAAAACCCACTAACTTATATGTTACATATAAATAAGTATGTATATTAATAAATAAATGAGACATTTTATAAAAATGACAATTTGATAAGTTTTATAAGTTATAAAACTATAAACATGATTTTTACGTCTTTTTCGGCTAAAACCGTAAAATTAACGTTTTCATCAATTAAAACTTAGATGGTCGGACCCGTCTAATGTAAACTTTTTATAATTCATATACTGATGTATAAGTACATATTACAAGTAAAAACCGATAAAACCGAGCTTTAGAACATATGGACATTAACGGGCCACATTAGCCTATTGGACTATTAATCCAACTAATTTGGCTGAACACTAATGAACTTACTTATTGGGTTAACCCACTTGGGCCCTACATGTAAGCATAGGGCTGATGTTAAAAGTATAAAATTGACTAATATAAGGTAATGGGCTTATAATGGGCTTATTGGAACTTGACAAGTAAAGAAGTTAAACTAGTGAAACTAGTATGAAAATTTACCAACACATGACACTATAATGAGTAAATAAAGATGTAGAATCACACTTGATCATCATCATATTTTTATAAAATCATCATATATATACATAGTTATTATTTTTATAAAGCCATTGGACAAAAGTTTAAGACCGAGTATTATTTATATAGGTTTCCGTGATCGAAGCACGTACCGTACATCCAAATCGCCGATTATCTTTTTATCCCGATTACTGACTTATTAGATTGTCATGATAAACATCTCACTGTTTATGCAATATGGTATTTTCTACTCACTTTTAAAAAACTGTTTACAACTTACCTCTGTTGTTGTATGTGCCTTATACGTTTTGGTCGTTGTACTTTAAGCTTATTTGCTTCTCATGCAGCTTTTCTTTTCAACCATTCTCAATGAGGAGAACACTTTTGAATTGAGTTTGTAGTCATCCGACACAAGAAGCCTTCATTTGTAAATGGTAGTCGGTATGTATCTTTAGCGTTACCTGTGTCTCTTTATTAAGAGATATTCTTAAACACATGAGGTGATGCTTCTTTTACATGGCGGGGTAACTTTACATAATTATTTATCTTTCTGCAACAAAAGTTTAGATAAATAATTAGTACTTGACTACTTAGCGTTCTTATGTTCTAAGAATTCATATTACGCTTTACATTTAAATATCTGTAGAAGTAAACTTCACACGATTGTTTATTACAAATGTCTGTTTTTGCTAACACTTGCTTGGTACCGCGTAATGCAGCAACGGGTACTAGATGCCTATTTTTTTTACAAACAAATTTTACACTTTTACCCACCAACTTAGTATTCATATTAAAGTTAAAATTATAAAAAGTCAAATCTAAATAAATAAACTCACTAAAAATGAAAAAACTAATTTAATCAAAATATATCAAAATAGATATTGAATTAAAAAGCGAGAACTTTTAAGAAATATGATGAAATTAGATTATAAAAAAATAAAAAAATTAAAAGATATTTCAATTTAAATATAAAAGTTTTTTTGAATAGTTTGTTACAAAAGTTGTTAGAAAAGTTTGTTATAAAAAAAGATAGGGTTTAGGGTTTAGGGTTTAGGGTTTATGGTTTAGGGTTTAGGGTTTATCTTAAAAATATGTGTGTAATTATAGATTAGAATGAAAATAAAATAAAAACTATTTTTTCACGCAAAACAAGTTTTTTAATCTAAATCGGACGTACCCAAATATAAACGGTTTTAAAACCGAAAAACCGAAAAAACGAAACCGAAACCGATTACAAACCGAAAAAACCGAACCACCCAAAATCGAACGGTTTCGGTTTTTGGTTTTTTAAAACCGATTATGCCGGTTCGGTTTCGGTTTTAGCCAAAAACCGACTCAAACCGAACCGTGCACACCCCTATAACATACATACTTTATCTAGGATTGGTGTCATTTGTCGTGCCATAGCAACTAACTAATATCAGTACCGTTTTACGCGTAAGGATATCCAAGGTTGCAGAAATTGCTAGGCGTTAGTGAGGCGGTCGACGACATTCGAGGCGGAATTCATTTAGGCGGATTGGAATTTTATGCATATAAATATTATAAATAATATGTATGACATAAAAATATACTTCTAATTTCAAATAATTCAAAGTTTTTGCAAAATATACAAATAAAACATAACAATTTAAATAGTTAAAACTTTAAACTTGAACATATAATTCAATTGGTTGCAATTTCATACGAAAAACTCATTACTTTATGTTTATAATCATTTATCTCTTATTTTAAGATGTTAGGTTAAAATAAATATGGGCACTATATATTAGAAAAAAAAACCTTAATTTTTTGTAAAAAAATATTGACTTTTATTGACTTTTTTTTACTCTTTTGACCGCCTAGCTTCTAAGTGCCGCCTAGACGGAGTATGATCGCCTAACGCCGCCTAGTTCTTGTTTTACAACATTGAGGATATCTGCAACAAGGTGTTGAATTTTCAAACAATGCTACATATGATAGGCGAAAGTGTCAGACATTCAGGATTATGCTTTAGGGCCTCACAAACGCGTGCCCATCATGGTGTGTGCAAAAGGAACTCTCAGTTGTGCCAACGGAATGTGAACCAACGGCTTTTGACAACCAGTCCCACACACACAACACCTTTGAAGGTATGTCCAACTGAGTACGGGCTTATATCGTTTATTCTAACCTTCTTATTTAATTTTGTGAGTCTAGTATTTTTTCAGGAATGACATTGGATGTTCAGGGATCTCATTCAACCGGTGTATCTGTAGGAAATTTGTATGTGAATGGTTATAATCTGGATATCAATCTGAATCGTGTAATCACTTTCAGATCAAAGTATTTCGACCCTATATGCCTCGGGTTCACGAAATCTTCAATCGGATAAGACAGATTGCAATTGAAATCTAAGGCACGAGAAATCAATCAGAAAACCCACGAATGTTATGAATGTTCTAACTGTAAAAGAAACCAACCCCTGGTGAAAATAACCATAACTGTTTAACAGTTATTTTTTCAGCGGGGCCCCAGCAAGGGGCTCTGCCCCTTGACCCCGCAAGGGGCGCTGCCCCTTGACCCCACAAGGGGCGCTGCCCCTTGACCCCGCAAGGGGGCGCGACCCCCTTGACCCCCGCATCTTGGTCGTGGCGATATCAAGCTAACTTTGACGAGCGTGCACTCCGCACCTCCTAACCCGTCTTTAGCTAAAATTGTCTAAGGTCATTGGTCTCTAAACACAATTACACAAAATACATGTGATAACACTAAAATTACCAACAGTATCCCACGTGTCACATCCGTTTTCGAAGTTTGGAAATGAACCGCCTAATCATCTTTAGCCCGCACTTGCTCCACTCAACAAGTCTAGTGAGGCTGCTGGCCTGGTATTCCTAGAAGAAACAACCACTTTGAAATATGGTTTTATTTTTACATAAGTACACAAGAGCGACCGCATATCTATTCTTCTTACTATGGTTAGAGCTTCCTTAACCTGCGTTGTACATAACGTATTCGGTTTATTTTGTACCGTTTTGTAACCAATGATACATTTACTAAATCAAAATGTAAGTCTTGTTGTTGCCAATCTGCTTAGTTGCAAAATAACCTACTAGGAACTATGTAATGCAGGTTTGTTAATCGTTTCATCATGTGTAAAAAAGCAACAAACCAAAACATCTGCGGCGAAACACGAGTACCTCTTCTGGTTCTACAAATTAGATACTGAGTTATCCGGACACACGCTTATTAGTAATCATAAAGGTAATAATTTAGATATAATATTGTGTACACGTATCGAACAATAAAAGGAAAAGGATAAAATATAATACAAGCAAGGTACAAGATTCATAGCCACTTTATTCGAATAATATGCGTTTTCATCAATCACAATTCAAGAACCATACTGCAACAAGTTGGCCATTTCCTTCAATGGCTACCCATGCGAGTGCTGATCGGCAGAAGCTCTATTCAGCTGATGATAATGCTGTTGTGAAACATATACTTGCTACGCATTCTCCTGATGGCACAAATTTCGACGTTATGCCACTTCTGCAAATCATCGAGGACATGCATAGGGTCAATCCCTACGCCAGCCATCAAGTGCGTTTACACTTCAATATAAATGAAATGAAAGATGTCATGATTAATTAAAAAATATAATAGATTTTTATATGTGGTTGTAGGCTAACCAAACGGAAACGGAGGTGACTGTGGAGGGTGTGATTTCTAACGACGTCAGTGAAACGCTTCAAGTTATGGCACATACAATCAACAAGGTTTCGTCTGAGGTAATTAGGTCACGTTAAGGATATTTTTTTGGAGCAATGCTATCTATTTTTCTAAATATGAGCACATTCCCTTTTTTTAAAAAAAGGGTAACTTTTCTCATCCAGTATTATTATAAGCACAATGGGCACGTGTAAGACTATAGATAACATTAAATTGATCAATCGGCATATCTTTTAATGTTTTTTTCTCGAGTTTTGAACAAGTAGTATTATTATTATTTCTTTTACGTTTTTATATGGTTTTTGCCCGTTTTACCCTGTATCTGTTTGGCTCGACCTGTGTAGCCCGTCGCCCATTTTATCCAGCTCGACCAGCCTATTTTTCCACCTCTAACCTCGATGCATGGTTACAGTTTTAACATCTACAGTACAATGCAGATGTCTTACAAATGTATAGGAGGTGAAGACCCGTATGGAACAACTATCGGGATTTTTAACACGCTTTCCAAATATAGGTGGGATGCAAAAGTTACTATCACTTTAGCAGCTTTTGAAGTGATCTATGGTGAGTTTTGGTTGGTCGCTCGGCATTGTACCGACAACGCACTTGCCAAATCACTTGTCCTCCTCCAGCAACTGCCTGATGTATTAGAGCATGAGGAAACTCTCAAACGACTCTTTGACACCATCTCCGTGCTCATCACAGCTATACTTGACTTGACTCGTTGCATTGTTGGAGTTAGGGATATCTCGGACGAATATATTAGGTTTGACACACCTGAATTAGTGGTAGCGACCACTCACATCCCTAGGGCGGTTTATTGGGTCATCCGATGTATTCTGGCGTGCGCATCCACAATAGTTAACCTCACCGGAATGGGATATAAGTATTTTACAAGTTCACACTGTTTCTTTATACATTCTTATGATGTCTAATTTCTTGCAAGTAATGATGTTTATTTGACCCAGGGGTATCACGATGAGTGACGAAGCGTGGAAGCTATCTAGTTTTGTCCCTATGATTAGCAACATTCAGGATCGTCTGTTGCATCAGTTTCATCTTCAAACTCAGCACTTTAGTAAGATCAAGAATTTTAAATGAAAATAATAAGTTAATGTAAATGTATAATTAAATCCGTAACTGATTCACAATTTATCGTAACCAGATGAGATGAAACAGATTGAAGCATACAAAATGATTATTCGGATCATGGACACTCCACATCTCGACAACTTGAAGCCTCTTAAGCATTTGATTTACTTAAAGGATGATCTGCTTCCATTGTACAAGAGTTCTACAAAAAACTTGGTGGGCGTTTAATTAACTTTATAATTTTCATCTAAGCTTATCATGGATATAATGTGTAATTAATCACATGAAAATGTATCACTCGTAATACTTTCATATGTAGCGAACAAAATCTTTTTCATTATTTATGTGTACTTTACTCAATTTTTTCATGCGTTTTTTTATGTATTTTATAACAATAATATCAATTCTTTTGTATTTTATAAGGGGCAAAATTTTCATAAAATACACTACAAACGTCAATCAAATCGAGTAAAATACATGTTAATGCAAAAAATTTATTCGTTAAATTTAAATGGATTCGGGACTATGTTCTCGTGCCATTGATAATATTCAAATTAAGTATTTTTTTTATTACCTAGGTTGGAATAGACATAGTTAAGAAGAAGACCGTGTTGCTACTCATCTCCGACCTTGACCTACCCCCGGAGGAGCTATCAGTTCTTGACCAGAGGTACAGGGACGCTAGGCATAACCCGACAAGGGCTGAAAGCCAGTATGAGGTAGTGTGGCTCCCGGTGGTGCCCAATCATAAAACAACACCATGGACAGACGAAGAAAAAATCAAATTTGAGGCCTTAAGAAACGCAATGCCATGGTATTCTGTGTCTCAACTATCCTTACTTGAACCAGCAGTGATCAAGTACATTAAGGAGGTGTGGCATTTTAAGGGCAACCTGTTGCTTGTGGTGATGGATCCACAAGGGAGGATCGTAAACACTAATGCGTTTCATATGATGTTGATTTGGGGAATCAAGGCTTTTCCTTTCACTAGCCAAAGGGAAGAAGCCTTATGGAGAGAAGAAACTTGGAGAATGGAATTTCTGGTGGACTCGGTGGAGCCGATGATCTTTAATTGGGTACATTACACGATCATTTAACGTAATTTGGTTCAAGTGTTTGTATATAATTTGTTGTTCTTACCATTTATGCTTCTTTTTTCTTGCAGATTTCTGAAGGAAGGTACATTTGTTTGTACGGAGGAGAGGACATTAAGTGGATACGAAAATTCACCTACGCTGCAAAAGCAGTGGCCCATGCAGCTGAGATCCCACTCGAGATGTTGTATGTTGGGAAAAGCAACCCGATGGAAAAAGTTCAAAAGAACCTTGATACGATAAAGGTTGAGAAGCTAAGTTACGCGCTACCAGACTTGACTCATATATGGTTCTTTTGGGTTCGGCTCTTAAGCATGTTCCAATCCAAGTTGCAATATGGGAAGTCTTTTGACGAAGACCCCATCTTGAGAGAAATCGGTGTGATGCTTGCTTATGATAGGGATGATGAGGGATGGGCTGTGATATGTTGTGGGTCAAACGACTGGATGCAAAGAGCCAATGGTGACACGATTTTAACAAGTTTGATCAACTACAAACAGTGGGTGGGTGAGGCACAAGAGAAAGGTTTTCTAACGGCCTTAAATGATCATCTGGAGGCAAATCGGCCAAAACTTCATTGTAACCGTTTGATCTTGCCAGTTACTACCGGGAGTCAGGGGCCGGTAAAATATTTTAAAGGCTTAAAGCGAATTTTTAAGAAATCGTCTTTCCGAGGTTAAATTTCTAAACTAGTTGATTAATAAGAACAAAGGTGATCCAACTTGAAACTGTATCACTACGTCATATTTTTACTTGTCTTGTTATTATTGATAATCAAATAAATGTCTATCACACATCTGTAATATAGGACGACAGATTAAAGTTGGTCATCTGCTCCTACATGTAAATCATAAGTATCATTTTGAACGATAGGATTTTTGCATGACATAACAACCAAACTATAATCAGTAATCTGACACCAAGATTAATGCTTTAAGCGTGGGAACTTCATAAGAGCACTGGGATTAATCGCGCCGTGGGGGTGCCAAACCCACGGCGTGGCCGGCGTGATGACTCCCAAACATGGCCAAAATCGCGGCGTGAGCCCCCTGCGTGGGTATACTCACGTCGCGTGAGACACTTTTTTTATTTCAATTTAAGAACCCCCCCCCCCCCCCCAAACGGCTACTTTTCAAAAAAAATTCATTTCACCCCCCAACGGCTAGTTTTTTGAAATTCGAATTATAACGGCTATATTTTCCGATCCGTCTATAAATATAACTCAAACTCAACCATTTCTTACACACCAAAACATAAACACTCTCTACAAACAAATATGAATCCCGATCACGTTCCGTTAGTTTTTGAAATCGATGAGGAATTCGATGCTTACTTCTTGCCAATAGCACACAATCATTATCAACGGTTGCTTGAAGAAGAGAATCGTCCAAGACTATCTCGGACCCCAGTCAACCGTGACCGAGAAGGTGCTGAGGAACGGCTCATGAACGATTATTTCGTTGAGAATTGCAGGTATCCTTTGGTTAAGTTTCGTGAAAGATTTCGAATGAGCCGAAAACTATTTTTAAATATAGTTAACGGCATAAAAAATTATCAGGCCGATCCTCTTCCTGAGCATTTTAATTATTTTACTTCTCGACCCGATGCTACGAGTCGAATGAGTATTAGTGCTATTATGAAGTGCACAATGGCTATACGTCAATTGGCATACGGCAACACGCCGGATGCATTTGATGAATATTTACAAATTGCTAATCGAACCGGACGTGAGTGTCTAATGTATTTTAATATGTGTGTTATTGACTTGTATATGGCCAAGTACTTAAGAAAACCAACTCCGACCGATGTTGATCAAATATATGATCTACATCTTACGAAACATGGTTTTCCGGGGATGCTTGGCAGCATTGATTGTATGCACTGGAAATAGAAAAATTGTCCAGTTGCGTGGCATGGGCAATACGCTGGTGGTTATAAAAGATACCCTACTTTGATGCTTGAAGCTGTTGCTTCGCAAGATCTGTGGATTTGGCATGCGTTTTTTGGGATGGCAGGTGCGAATAACGATATTAATGTTTTAGATAATTCTCCGTTATTTGATGACCTTCTGAATGACGAAGCACCGGTAAAACCGTATACGGTTAACGGAGTTGAGTATCAAAATGGGTATTACTTAGCGGATGGTATTTACCCACAATGGGCGAGTTTCGTGAAGTCTTTCACGGTTGCAACTGACGCCAAACATGCTCACTTCAAAAGGCGTCAAGAAGGTGCACGGAAAGATGTTGAACGTTGGTGTTCTCCAAGGACGTTGGGGAATACTACGTCAACCAGCACGCGCGTATGAAGTAAACACCTTACGGCGACTCATGTATACGTGCATCATACTTCATAACATGATTTTGAAAGATCAAGGTATGCAGGTGTTACATTGGAACCAAAATTACGTTAACCCGTCAAGAAATATGCAGCGAACATGGGTTGAGCGGTGTGAAGTTTACCGCCGAAAAAACAAAGAACTACGTGACCGACAAACCCATCAAAGTCTTCAACAAAACCTTATGGATCATATCTGGAATCAAATTGACTACGGAGATGAAGATGCATATGAAGATGAAGAAAACTAAACGGCGGGTCGTATGATTTTTTAATTTTCGTATGTTTTTTTAATTTTCGTATGTTTTTTTTTAATTTCGTATGTCTTTTTTATTATGTTCGTTTTATTTTAAAAGTATTGTAATGTTGCTTATGTTTAATGAAATATTTAAGTTTGTTTAGGGGGTGTTTTGTAAAATTCTGAAAAACTGGAAATCACTTGGAGTGATGACTCCCCTGTTTTTTTCATGTGAGTGAGTGAGTGAGTTTTACTGACGTGGCACCCCAAAATACACTCACTCGGAGTGATGACTCCCTGCGCTCTAAGATCATCTGAGGATTTTTTTTTCTTTCCTTTTCTTTAAGGACTCATCTATGCCAATGACCCATGTGATCATTATGATTGTTTACTAGTTTACTTCATGCCAACTTTTATTTATTTTATAATGAATACCAGAAATAATTCCTTCCAACAATCGTTGATTATAATGAATACGATTATTAGGGTAAACACGGCAACTCAACGGCCAAATGTTTAACTTTTATTAAACTGAAAACTGTCTTGATAGGGTTACAATAGAATGTTTAAATAATGACAGGAAACAAAGAAAAACCCTAAAACACCAATGGAATGGTCTGTGGCCCAAAGACAAAGTCTAACAGAAATTGAAAATAACACAAAAGTGCAAATAAATGATAGTAAAACGGCTTTTGTGCCTCGAAAAATCCTTAACCAGCCTAAAGGTGGTTACTACGTCGTTCCTCTCGCTTTTCCGGTCGTTTTGACAGGTCACGGGCTGAAAATTGACTTACGATGCTCAAGTTATGGATGTTTTAAGAAAGCCCTCTTCTTCAGCCGATCGTGTGCTTCCAGAAATAAGTCAGCCCGTTCTTCAATACTTGGGCCTCCATCATTCTCCCCTTGATAGGAAAAATTCGTCCTCGAATTCCCAGCAATATCATCATCAGAAGAATTACCATGGTAAGAAAACAAGTGCTTCACATTAAAAACATGAACATCGAATATGACTTGGTAACTTCAAACGATAAGCATCCGAGTTCATTTTCTCTACAAATTCCAATGGACCAATATTCTTTGAAGATGACTTATAGTACTCACCAACTGGAAATCGATCCTTTGTCAAAACAGCCCACACAAAGTCTCCTACGTCAAATCAACATGTCGCCTCCTTTGATCCGCATCATGCTTGTACTTCGTATTAACGCGAACCAAGTTGTCACGAACAGATTTATGAACGTCATGCAACCCCTCAACAAAATCTTGCACTTTCTTCGTAACAGACCTAGAAACCCTAGGAGTCATAAGATCAACATGACCACGTGGTTGAGCAGAATAAACCACCTGGAATGGACTAAACCCAGTGCTCCGTCTTACCGCATGATTATGAGCAAACTCAGATTGACACAACTCCTGATCCTACGCTTTCACATGATCACCAACCAAACACCTTAATAGATTACCAACGGACCTATTAACAACTTTAGTTTGTCCATTAGTTTGAGGATGATAAGCACTACTAAAATTGAGCTGAGTATTCGTCATCATCCACAAACTACGCCAAAAATGACTCAAAAACCTAGTGTCTCGATCAGAAACAATGGAGGAAGGTAAACCATGTAAATGGTACACATCCCTAGAGAAAAGTTGGGCTACATTAACTACATTTGTTGTCTTCTTGCAAGGAATAAAATGAACCATCTTAAAAAACGACCAACAAAAAAAATTGAATCATTACCCCTTTGAGTACGAGATAGCTCCAACACAAGATCCATGCTAATATCAACCCAAGGCTGCAAAGGAACTGGCAAATGCATATAAAGTCCTGCATTAGTAGTCGTGCCCTTTGAAACTTGACAAATACGACACCTCTTGACGCAACGATCCACTTCCTTCCTCATAGTAGCCCAAAAATAAGAAGCTTGAACCAACTGTAAAGTGTGATCACGACCAACATGTCATTCACCGTGAAACTCTTTAATAATTTGCAAGCGAAGACTTGAATCAGGAATACAAAGTTGATTCCCTTTGAATGGGAACCCATCATGCATAACAAAATTTGTCTTCTCTCCAGATTGCAAATCCTGCAAAACAACTGAAAAGTACGGGTCCACAGTCACCATGTCACGGTTGACATCAAGTCCTGGAACATCAACCTGCATGGTTACAAGTAAACTACTCCTCCTGCTTAAGGACTCAGCATCATGATTGGTGTAAGATTATGTAAATCTTGCTATTCTAGAAAGAGTGTAGAGAGAGAAAGAGATGGTAGATCACACACACACTTAGAGAGAGAAAGTAGTGTAAAACACATTTTACTATGTGAAAACAAATGTGAACCACACCCTCTCCAACTAAGGAGAGGGTTTATATACCCAAGCCCATAAGTCGGACTTGGGCTTAGCATTGGGCCGCCCATACATGACATGGACCGGGTTTTCCCTTGTTTGATTAATATGAAGTTACTAGGACTACGAGCTACTAACTAATACAATGTCGGAGTAACCGAATCTTCCTAAATACCTAAAAAACGTATTTCCAACAATCTTCCCTAAGGGAGGTCACTCTAAACAAGGGCGTTACCCGAGTTATAATAATAAAATAAACCTAGCATATTATGCTTGTCTTGAGCTCGTAGTCTTCGTCTTTTTTCGGTGAATATGTTGATGTGATCTTTGATATCAATCTCAAATAAATATCTGTTGCCTTGATCTTGTGCGTCCATCACTTGTTATATTTGCCTCCTCGTGACTTCATGTCCCACATACTTATACCTTTGTAATTCTTGAAAGCTTCATAGTTTGATACAGCAGAAGACTTAACTTTTAAGCTTTCTTGAATTTGTTAAAGTATACAATGCATAAAATATAAGCATGTGGGGATGACTTCTTCTCGGACACTGCAACGCCACCGTCTTCGAATGCCGCAACATAAGTAGACACGAACGGAATGACTTTGAACATTTCATTCTAATACGGTAGCATTTTACCTCCGGTCGGTGAAGACCGTTGGAAGATATAAAATATCGTACTTGTGACAGGTAGACTTAATATCTCATTGACAAGATTTCGTTGGTAAACCCGATCTCTTTACTTGACCGTCCAAAGCTGACTGGGAACGTAAAGAATGAATCATTTGGATAAAATTATCCGCATAATTGAAGCCGTCAATTCTGATTCCTCGAACAAGTTTGATTCATTTTAGAATCGCACCATCGTTGCTTTCCAGTTGTCACGAGCTTGATTCAAATTGAATCTTGAAAGTTACGTACCAAGTGTTGTTTGATGTTAACATTAGAAGGATTTCCATTTGTCATTATAAATACTAAAAAATATTACTCTAAATGTTCTGGCAAGATCACGAAGATATTGCGTAGAGGCCTGGAACGTGTTTAAATTCAGTTAAGAATTAAACCACTGTTGCTTTCCAGTTATCACAAGTTTGATTCATAAAGAATCAAACAAGTCACCTACCATGAGAATTTTAGTGTTTGCTCAAGAACGATTTCCATCTTCATTGTAAATACTTTCGTATTACTCGGATGTTCAGGCAAGATCATGAAGATTTTTCGTAGGACTCTTAATATCTTTCTTACTTTTCACAATGTGTTAAGAAGTAAGGAAATATGGAAGTGTGTCCTAATGAGATATTTTATGATCTCAAATGGCTCTAGACTCGATTGTGCACTTTGGATTTTTAGTGATCGGAGGCTGGAGAGGAGTGCCACCATTTCAATACCAATTTACTCGGAGTGAATAAATCGATAGATAACGTGTTGATCTCTATGTGATTAAAACAAATACCTTTTGAGAGATATATAAGTCAGCTGGGATGGGTTGTTCATTACATCACTAGGTCCATGATGTGTATCTTCAATAACATATGAGTTGACTCGGTTTCTTCCTAAGGTTGTAAGGAGAACGTCTTTCTTTTCACCCTTTATCATTACAATTCTTTTTCATTCTTCAACCCCGTCAATGCTTACCAATACGTCATAACTAGCACCTTGTTGTGATTGTTCCAGTGCTAACTTAAGTACTTGGTCGGCATTCAGCTACGTTCACAATCTTTCTCCATCTTTCCTAAGGACTACTATTTCTAGGTATGGAATGTCCTTGGGAAGATTCCTCCGGTTTTGGAAGAATCATTGGACTTAACCTATCCTACCATCCTTATGTCACCATAATCTTCATCGTCGTGAAATAAATGGGTTGAGGGTAAGTATATGTCATCATGAAAACCTATTTTGCTCCCCCTAACATATGTCACGATATTCGAAAACATTTCGTACATGTCGGGATGAGCTAACACGTTATGTCAAACCATTTGTGATTCATTATTTCTAGTATTAAATCACATTTTCTCCCCCATATTAAATATATTAACCCAACCGATATTTTTTATATCAATTTATTTAATGAATTTTTAACAAAGTTTTTGGGAAGAAAAATGCAAGTCCGTTTTATCTTCATGATACCAATTTGTGAAATATGATACCGATTTTGTAAAAAGATCACATATTCACCATATTAGAATGAATTGACAAGGTTGGACCTGATTAATGAGAACATCATATGATAAGATCACATGGTTCTTGTCGCAAAATGTTGGTCGCCTCGTTACGTCTGAAGTCATCTCTTAACACCACATGTACGATTGGTATCGTTGTCTTGACACCAATTTGTATACTTGGCACTTTCGGCATCAAAGATTCTGAATTCTTGACAATTGCTCCCGCTCAATTGTTGACCCGTGTTCTGTCGAAAGAGTTGTAGTCGTCGTTTGAGTAGTAACATCGTCGAGTATGTAGATACCAATTGTAAATTTCTACGGTTTGTGGAGATGATAACTTTATAAAAACAAGATTCCTCTCGTTTTAACAAATAAATGCACTGAAGCGTATATATATTCGTGTTAGATTATGTTATAACGTAAACACAATCCCTTACATGATTATAGAGTAAACCATGCCCGAGAAAATTAATTCCCATTGTTGAGCAAAAGCTTACATACGAAATACTTGACTTTAATATGAAAAGCGGGTTACTATCAGAAATAACAACAAACCATTTAGGCTTGTCTTATGAAATACTTACAACTTTTTTACGAACTCTATTTATGGCCTCGTATCAATATTAATCAACATTTCTAAGGCAGTAAATATTATCGTACCAAAAGGCATGCCTTAAAAAATTTAAAAAGATAGTAAAAATATTCTTGGATTTTTCTGAATTTTTCAATTTTTAGGGTTTTTATATGGTTTTATATTTTTGTATTTTCCTTTTGTGGATAAAAATATAAACAATATATAGTAGAAACTCGATAAATTAATACTCGAATATTTAATAAACTCTCTAAGATAATATTTTTTCGGGTCCCGACTCGGTGATAGGGTGCTAAATTAATAATTCGCTAAAATTATAAGATAATTCATTTTTGATAATTTCTTTAGACCTCATATAAAATGTAAATTAATAATTCCTTATATATAGCATATTACATGTATGATTTATGAAGATTTCTTGAAAAATGACTCAATTGTCTTTTGTTTTTTGTTGAAATCAATTTCCCCTTGAATCCCGTCTCTAATTTTCCTTAGCATGGTAAGAACTTATGGTGTTGTTTTCTCATAGCTCAATAAGAAATTGTTTAATGTGATTGCCGCTTTAATAGCTTCGTTTCGCGAAGGGGGCTCCATTGTAGAACTTTCATCATCTTCTTCATCGATATCATCTTTATTATTTCCAATAGTGCTTTCAATAATTTCTTCATCAGTCAACAACTGTGCAACTACATTTTCTTCTGGGCGGTTCATTTGATATACGTACATGCATTGTATACAATAATTAAGTGGAAGCTTGAAAGGTGTTTGTAAACTAAGCATTCTACTATGAATTAATAAAATATTAATTGATATATAAATTAATAATTATTAATTTATCGATTAATTAATAACTCTTTTAATTAATAAATTTTGGTGGTCCCAAATGTATTATTTTATAGAGTTTCTACTGATAAAAATGATCACCAAGGATACGGAGAATAGTTTACCACCACTATTCTTTCACGTCATCTGCCAGTGCCTTTAGAGCCTCGGGCGAGAAAGTTCTCAATCCTACCTTGTCGGCCAAAAATTCAATTCGAGCGCGATCTAAAGCTTTTGTGAAAATATCCGCCAATTGATACTCAGATCTGTCAAAGTAAAGCTCGATCACTCCATTTTCCACTTGTTCCTTGATAAAGTGGTAACGAGTGTCAATATGCTTCGACCGGGAGAATTGAATGTTGTTGCAGCATAAGGCAATTCTACTTTTATTGTCGCAGTACATCGGAATTTTGTTGAAACCTAGACCATAGTTGGTTAATTGCGATCTCATCCAAAGAATTTGAGCACAACAACCTGACATAGCTATGTATTCTACCTCCTTACTTGAAAATGCAGCGCTTTTCTGCCTTTTCGATGCCCAACTGATTAGTCGATCTCCTAGGAGTTGCAAAGTTCCACTCGTGCTACTGATAGGTGTGTAAACACCCATCCTTTTACCACTTAATTCTGGCTAAAACGAGACCAAAACACGTATTTAATATCATTTGTTTGGAATTATGCGTGGTTTTTGTGTTTATTGTGTTTTCAGAGCCAACCGGATGAATATTGAAGAAAACATGGGATTGCACGGGTTTTACTGAAGAAAAGGACTCAAGATAAAGTCTATTGTCCAAGAGATGCAAAATATTTGAAGTCACTGGGCCTATTCGAAGATTTATCGAAGAAAAGGACCAAAGATGGAAGATTTACACAAGTCGAAGAAACTCAAGTCTATTAAACGAAGAAATTAAAAGACGAGTTGAATTTAATCGACGACAAATCCCAAATCAGAATCGAAAACGGAAACTTTTCTGAAAAGACGAAAAGACAAGAAGAACGGGAGAAAGCCCACTCACCAACCAAAAGACAAGGCTATAAATAGCCCTCCCCTCACACATTTAGGCGAGTTAGTAGTTAGCTTTAAGTTTTCTCTCCTCTTTTTTTTTTCCTTTGTTCGTAGCATCACCATCACCACTAGGGTGATTGGTGATTTTAATCTTTGTTTTCCCAATCTTGTTGTTTTAATCTTTGTTTGATCTTGTTAAAACATTAATCATTCAATACAAGTTCTTTGTTTAATCTTTCCATTTAATCTTGTTCATCATCATCTTTATCTTCAAGTTCTTGAGTTTTTTATTTTCTTGATTTGATCTTCAAAAGTTGTTGGGATTTGTGTTTTTGTTAATGGGATTTGTAGTTTATAGTTAGTGGATGCTTTGTGTGTAGTTTTATTTAAGATTTGGTTAAAAATTTGGTGATTTTTGGATTAAAACGATTTTCCTTGTTCTTCGGGTACTGTTTCTGTTTCTGGGTTTCCCAGACTTCCGAACGAAGCAAAAGTTCCAAACGAACCCAAAAGTTCCGAACGAACCAAAAGTTCCGGATGAGCTTGATCTTCCGAATGAACTAAGAAGTTCCGAATGAACTAAGAAGTTCCGAATGAACATTAAAAGTTCCGAATGAGTTTTGTTTTCTAAAGTTCCGAGTCAATTAAAAGTTCCGAATGAGTTTTGTTTTCAAAAGTACCGAATCAGAAGAAACTTCCGAATGAACAGTAAGTTCCGAATGAACAGTGACTTCCGAATGAACCTAAAGTTCCGAATGAGTTTCCAGACTTCCGGATGAACCAAAAACTTCCGAATCAGTAGAAAGTTCCGAATGAACCTAAAAGTTCCGAATGAAGGCCAACTTCCGAATGAACAGTAACTTCCGAACCAACTTCTTTATCAAAAGTTCCGGATGAAGGTTAAAACTTCCGAATCAATTTCTTGTTAGTGTTTCTGTTTTACTGTTTATCTGTTTCTTTACTTTTATGTCACAACTTATATTTCATACCTCAACTTTAACTTTAAGTTTAATTTTAATCTTAATTTCAATTTTAATTCAAATGTTTATTAATTGTCATTATAGTAATTGTGTTTGATTTAAATTTTCATTTAAACTCTTTATTAGATTAGAAAACCAAACCCTTTTATTTAGTAACCAGGAACAATCATTCCACTTAAGGCCGAGATCAATTCGAGAGGATTCCGAGATTAATCTGAACCCATACAAAAACATTGTATCAAATGGCGCCGCTGCCGGCTCTTCTCGTTAAGATCAAAAGTTTTTTGTGAGAACTTGGATTTTGGGATCCGTTCCCCGTGAACGTTACTTTTTCATAAAAATTTTCAAAAAATCCTAAAAATATAAAATTTTCAAAAATACAAAAAAATAAAAAAATTATTAAAAACCAAAAAAATATTTTTGTATTGTTTTTGCCTTGTTAGTTCTTTTGCAGGTGTATGCGCACTCGATCCACGTCTTATCAAGAGCCCGAGCCTCTCGATCACTTAGACATGGCCGGTGTACCACCTCCAAACAATAATAACAACAACAACCCACCTTTCAATAACATGAACAATAACAACAACAATGAGCCCCTTCCGGATAATCGCCCGATGATTGAATTGCTGCAAGCTCATGTAGATGGCAACACGGATCCAATTGTCATACCTCCAATTGCCGCCAACAACTTTGAGCTAAAATCAGGCTTTATCCAGATGGTCTCCGCTCAACCATTCTTGGGACGTACCATTGATGATCCACACGACCATATCAAGAGATTCTTGCAACTCACCAACACGGTCAAGTTCAATGGTGTTCCACAAGAGGTTATAAGGTTACAACTTTTTCCCTTTTCTTTAGAGGGACAAGCCCGGCATTGGCTTGCAAAGGAACCGCCACAGAGTATTCTCTCATGGACGGATTTGGAAACAAAGTTTATCAATTACTTTTTCCCACCCTCTCGTACTACCGCTTTGCGGAATGAGATCATAAATTTTGAACAAAAGTACGATGAGTCATTCAGTGAATCTTGGGATCGTTTTAAAGATCTTTTAAGAAAATGCCCACAACATGGTTTTACCAAAGTACATCAAATTAATACTTTTTACAATGGTTTAAGCATGAGTGACCAAGATTCACTGAACAGTGCCTCGGGGGGTAATCTATTGGCTAAGACTTCCAATGCTGCTTGGGACATCATTGAAAATAAATCTCGTGTGCAAACCAAGAGTGTTCGGACCAATGTCGCTAGTGCTAGCACAAGTGACAGCGACAAGCGATTGGACAAAATCACTACGCTTCTTGAATCGCTTGTCACCCACACCGTCAGCAACAACAACAGCAACAACGCTAAAAACACTCAAGTTAGTGTTGTCAGCCAACCTTGTGAGATATGCGGTGGTCCTCACTCCTACACTACTTATACTGCCACCCAAGACTACCCTTCTGAGAATGTTAATGCAGCTTATGGCACCTATCCTTCACCTGCTTATCAAGCCAGACCTCAAGGTGACCGTAATTTACTTAGCTACCGCAGCAACAACTATCTTTCACCACCTGGTTTTCCTCCTACCAACCCAAACCAACAACAAAACCTCAATCGCCCTCCTCAACAACAACAACAACAACCTCGACAACCATATATCCCTCCTCACAAGCAGCAACAACCACCTCAACGTAACAACCAAGTTTACCAACAACCTGCTTATCAACCACCCGCATACAATGCTCCCCCCAACCAAACCACCACAGCATTACACCAAGAGGTTGCAACCTACATGAGGACCAATGATGTGATCGTGGAAAATCTCCAACAGGAAGTGCGAAACTTGAAGGCAGACTTGGTAAAGCAAGGAAATGATTTGAGAGCCGACATGAGAAACACGTTGGATACCCAAACTAATGATCTGAGGAACATGATGGCTAGTTTCTTCAATGGTAATCAACCCTCTTCTTCGGGTACTCTTCCGAGTAACACCGTTGCGAATCCAAGAGGGGAGATGAAAGCAATCACCACTCGAAGTGGCAAAGGTACCAAGGAACCCGAGCTTCCTATACCTCCACCGGTGGTTGTGACTAAGGAGAACGAGTCACCTGCTCCTATTCCTCATCCTTCTCCTTCCCCAATTTCTCCACCTCTTCCTTCTACCCCTCCTCCACCCGTGGTTGTGAGTGATCCTATTCTCCCAAAGCCTTCCTCTTCTTCCAATATACCTTATCCATCTAGGTTGAGGAAAGAGAAGCAAAAGAGCAAGGATGATATTCAGGTTTCAAACTTCCTTAAAATGTTCAAACAATTGAATTTCAATATCTCCTTCGCTGAGGCTCTCGCTCACATGCCCAAATACGCGAAAATGTTTAAAGATCTTCTGAGCGACAAGGAAAAGCTCCTCGATATTGCCAACACCCAACTTAATGAGAATTGCTCTGCAGTGCTCTTAAGGAAATTGCCAACCAAGCTTGGTGATCCGGGTCGTTTCCTTATCCCTTGCAATTTCACGGGAGTAGAGAATTGCATGGCCCTAGCCGATCTAGGTGCTAGTATTAATCTTATGCCTCTAAGCGTTTGGAAGCAATTATCTCTCCCAGAGCTAGTCCCCACCAAAATGACTTTGGAATTGGCTAACCGTACGGTTGCTTATCCAGTGGGGATAGCCGAAGACGTCATTGTAGGAGTCGACAAATTCACCTTCCCTGCTGATTTCGTTGTCGTCGACTATGAGATGGACCCCCGTGTGCCACTAATTGTTGGTCATCCATTCTTGAGGACCGGTCGCACTCTCATCGATGTTGAAGCTGGTGAGCTTATCATGAGAGTGGGTGACGATAAAGTAGTCTTCAACATGGGAAAGCTTTCTAAACAGCCTTATTCATACAAGAGTGTTAATTGTATTGACGTTCTTGATGAGGCTTGTGAAGAACACTTCAAAGATGCTTGTAAAAGTATTCCTACCTCTCTTCCCAATGTTGAGACCGTTTCCTCTATCGACTCATCACTATCTCTATTTGGAGAAAGTGATTTCCTTTGGAAAGATTTGGAAGCCACCATGGGAGATGTGAATTTAGACAATGACGATTCTACTACCAATTGGGATGAAGATCTCAGTTTCATTGCAAACCTTCTCAAAGAAGACAATCCTTCTCCTCCATCTCCCACGGTTATTGCTATCGATACTCCAACTTCGAATACGCCTCCCGTCGAAAATCCTCCGGATTTAGAACTTAAGGAGTTGCCACCCCATCTCGAGTATGTATTCCTTGAAGAAGAGAAGAAGTCGCCAGTCATCATTGCTAAGGATTTGAAGGATGAAGAGAAAGCCCGACTTGTCGCCGTGTTGAAAGATCATAAGAAGGCTATTGCTTGGCAGATTTCGGATATTCGTGGAATTGATCCTCACTTCTGCACACACAAAATTCTCATGGAGGACGACTTTAAGCCCACAATTCAAAGCCAACGAAGGGTGAATCCAAAAATCCATGAAGTCATCAAAACAGAGGTTATCAAACTTCTTGATGCGGGTATGATTTACCCTATTTCGGATTCCCCATGGGTTAGTCCAATCCATTGTGTGCCCAAGAAGGGCGGAATAACCGTTGTTCCCAATGAACACAACGAGTTGATTTCCACTCGTCTCGTTACTGGGTGGAGAGTTTGTATAGACTACCGCAAACTCAATGATGCCACGAGAAAGGATCATTTCCCTCTACCTTTTATGGACCAAATGCTTGAACGTTTAGCGGGTAATGAATATTACTGCTTTCTTGATGGTTTCTCGGGTTATTTTCAAATACCCATCGATCCCCAAGATCAAGAGAAGACTACATTCACTTGTCCCTATGGCACTTTCGCTTACAAAAGAATGCCTTTTGGCTTATGTAATGCGCCCGGGACTTTAAAAAGGTGTATGTTAGCTATCTTCCATGACATGGTTGAACAAACCATGGAAGTCTTCATGGATGATTTCTCAGTCTTCGGGGATTCATTCTCTTCTTGCCTTGCCAATTTGGAACGTATGCTCAAGCGGTGCGAAGACACTCGCCTTGTTCTGAATTGGGAAAAATGCCATTTTATGGTAAAAGAAGGCATCGTGCTTGGACATAAGATCTCGAAAGCCGGTCTTGAAGTAGACCGTGCTAAAGTTGATGTTATCGCAAAGTTGCCTCCACCTTCAACCGTGAAGGGTGTGAGAAGTTTCCTGGGTCATGCGGGCTTCTACCATCGATTCATCAAAGATTTTTCTCAAATCGCTCGCCCGATGACCCACCTCTTGGAAAAAGATACTCCTTTTATCTTTTCCAAAGAGTGTCTTGAAGCCTTTGACTCGCTAAAGGATAAGCTAAATAAGGCACCCGTCTTGGTTACCCCTAATTGGGAGCTGCCTTTTGAGTTGATGTGCGATGCTAGTGATTTTGCTATTGGAGCGGTTCTTGGACAAAGAGTGAACAAACACTTCCAACCGATCCATTACGTTAGCAAGACAATGACTGGGGCACAATTGCATTATACGACAACCGAAAAAGAGCTTTTAGCTGTTGTCTATGCTTTTGAAAAATTTCGCCCCTATCTTGTCCTTTCTACCACTATTGTGTATACTGATCATTCCGCGCTGAAGTACTTGTTGACAAAGCAAGATTCCAAACCAAGACTTATTCGCTGGGTTTTGCTGCTCCAGGAATTTAAAATCGAAATTCGCGATAAAAAAGGAGCTGAAAACCTAGCCGCGGACCATCTTAGCAGACTTGAGAATCCATACCAAGGGGATCATCCGACCAAAGAAATCAATGATTCTTTTCCCTTGGAGACCTTAATGTCTATAAACTCGAAGTCGAATGAAACCCCATGGTTTGCGGACTTTGCAAACTACTTGGCGGGTGGAATTCTCAAGGAAGGGTTGACGTCCCAACAAAAGAAAAAGTTCTTCACCGACATCAAGACTTACTTTTGGGACGACCCTTACCTATTCAAACAATGTGCCAACCTGATTATCCGCCGATGTGTTGATGGACCGGCAGCGTCTGAAATCCTTGATGCTTGCCACAAAGGACCCACCGGTGGTCACTTTGGTCCCAACTACACCGCCAAAAAAGTGTTTGATTCGGGATTTTATTAGCCCTCCATATATCGTGACGCTCACGATATGGTTAAACGATGTGATGTTTGCCAAAATCAAGGCAAAATCACACATAAAGACGAGATGCCTCAGAATTTCATACAAGAATGTGAAATTTTTGATGTTTGGGGTATCGACTTTATGGGGCCATTCCCTTCTTCTAAAGGAAACAAATACATCCTTGTAGCCGTTGACTACGTCTCCAAATGGGTTGAAGCCAAAGCTTTACCCACTAATGACGCAAGGGTGGTTTGTAACTTTTTGAAAGCTCTTTTCGCTAGATTCGGTGTGCCTCGTGCCATTATTAGTGATCGTGGGACTCATTTTTGCAATGACCAATTCGCAAGAGTCATGGCTAAGTACGGTGTAAATCATCGTCTTTCCACGGCCTACCACCCACAAACTAATGGCCAGGCTGAAATATCCAACCGAGGACTGAAGCGAATTCTTGAAAGAACCGTGAGAGAGCATCGTGCCTCATGGGCTGATAAACTTGATGATGCTTTGTGGGCTTTCCGTACTGCTTACAAGACCCCGATCGGCTGTACGCCTTATCGTCTTGTGTACGGGAAAGCGTGCCACCTCCCCATTGAGTTGGAGCACAAGGCTTACTGGGCCTTGAAGTGGGCTAATTTTGATATAAACAAAGCCGGTGACCTACGCAAGATCCAACTCAATGAGCTGAATGAACTCCGTAATGAGGCTTATGAAAATTCTTTAATCTATAAGAAAAGGACTAAGCTCATTCACGACTCTAAGATTAAAAACCGAGAGTTCCATGTTGGAGACAAAGTCTTACTTTTTAACTCTCGGTTGAAAATCTTTTCGGGAAAGCTCAAATCTCGTTGGTCTGGCCCATTCACCATTGCCCAAATTTTTCCATATGGTACTCTCGAGCTCGCTCAACCTAATGGGCCTAATTTTAAGGTGAATGGCCAACGAGTGAAGTTGTACTTTGGTGAGGACACCTCTCAGGAGGTGATTCCATCCCTCACCACGTTCCCCATGAACTAATTTTGGGTCGAGTCAGGCTCGTGACTCGGTTATCAAAAACAAGCGCTCCTCGGGAGGCAGCCCGAGTATCTATCCTTTTATGTTTTAACCTCCTAAGTATAGGGGGACATCTATACGTGTTTGTCTTTGTGTGATGATGCGATTACAGGGATAAGTGCACTCTTGGAATCTTTGAAGAACCGTGCTCCCGTGTTATCCAAAATCCGGTTCTATCTCTCCACTATCGTGATTCAATTTTCTTCATACTCACATTTGAAATTGATCACTTTAGTCGTCTCTTCCTTAACTTGAGTTAACCAACGTGCACAATGTCATAAGTGTAGGGGATACTTTTCCCACATGCTTAAACATTGAGGACAATGTTTATCTTAAGTGTAGGGGGGACTTCTATCGATGTTTTAAGTGGACTTTTCCATGAAAATGCCTTCTATTAACCGGAAAATCATCTTTTTCAACATTTTTCAAATTTTTTATTAACTTTGGCCATTTAGTCGTAATTTTTAAATTTTTATCATTGCTTTCATATGTATATATCCCGCAATAAAGTCAGAAATATTAATAAAGTGGTGTAGCTAGTTTAGAAATCTTTGACATATTAGGCCCGTTGCGTTTATTTTGACTCAACCCGAATAGACTTATCCAAGTTTATTCTAGCTAGTATCCTTAACCATGTAGACCTTAATTGGTTTATTAGGCTAAGTGTCCACGAGTCTCATTACTTGAGATTTTAAATTGTGGAGGACGAGAAATGATAGAGTCAATTATAAGGCGGTATTCTTGCACAAGCTCACTTGGTGTAATTATTTGCCTATTCTCCCAGCACTTGCTAATAATTTATCTGCAATAAGTAAGGTCGTACGATTTGAAAAGTTACTTAGCTTCTATCCCAAGATCGTTTAAAAGTTGCTCGGTAATGATAAGAGTTCATAGCCAAGGCATAACTTATGAAGCGGGGCGCGAAGATTGGCGAGTCCGAAAAGGCCCTAACAAGGCATGAGGATTCAATTTTATTGCTGAAGATCCAAAGTGATGTGAAAAGCATTCTTCCTAAAATCAATATGAAGGATCAAGACTCACGACGAAAAGCAATCAACTCCCATAAAGATCATGGAGAAGTATATCCGAAAAGACCCTAACAAGGTATGAGGATAAATAGATCCAAGTCCGAAAAGGAGGCGGATCGTTGTATCTCAAAATCCCAATTAGAGATTGAAGAAATAATCATGAAGTCGTGGTCAACAAAGTTGGAGTACCCCTCAAAAGTCTCCAAGTGAAGAAACTCTATTATGATGAGAAGACCATTATCTCAAGAACGTCTCTCGAAGATATGAAGTATGAAGTACATGCCAAATATCGGCCCGAGAAAGGTCTCAAATCGTGAACCAAGTTATGCCAAGATATGAACTTTTTGATATCCCGAGAAGCAGTTTTAAGAGATTTTTTCCTTTAGCTAACTATTGATCAAATCGTCCTACTTTGCTTTCAGCCTAAATAAACTATCGAAATAAGTCCAAAAATGCATCTTCATGATCATTCTAAGACAAAAATAAAATAAAAGAGATACACCTAGGAATAAGGGAGTTTAAGCATTTAATTAAGCCATGTGTGTAAGTGTTTGAATTGCTAACTTATAATAACAATGATCTCGTTTTTAAGCTTAGTTTGGGGAACGTGAAACTTGAGGATGATAAATCTTCGCAGCACCAAAGCCCTAATGTAAGTCATCGATTTCTTTACAAGTTATTTCCATGTAGCTATTTTCAAGTGAAAATGGTTTTCTATCCCTTTGTTACCTTTAAAGTTTTATTTCTTTAATTTTTGTTTAGTAGAATTTAAATAAGGCCAAGGTTGATTAATTATGAGAAAAGTGTAAACTTGCTTTATCACTAAGCATTGCATGAGGGCATGGCAATGGTTAAGTGTAGGGGATTTGATAGGTGTGTAAACACCCATCCTTTTACCACTTAATTCTGGCTAAAACGAGACCAAAACACGTATTTAATATCATTTGTTTGGAATTATGCGTGGTTTTTGTGTTTATTGTGTTTTCAGAGCCAACCGGATGAGTATTGAAGAAAACATGGGATTGCACGGGTTTTACTGAAGAAAAGGACTCAAGATAAAGTCTATTGTCCAAGAGATGCAAAAGATTTGAAGTCACTGGGCCTATTCGAAGATTTATCGAAGAAAAGGACCAAAGATGGAAGATTTACACAAGTCGAAGAAACTCAAGTCTATTAAACGAAGAAATTAAAAGACGAGTTGAATTTAATCGACGACAAATCCCGAATCAGAATCGAAAACGGAAACTTTTCTGAAAAGACGAAAAGACAAGAAGAACGGGAGAAAGCCCACTCACCAACCAAAAGACAAGGCTATAAATAGCCCTCCCCTCACACATTTAGGCGAGTTAGTAGTTAGCTTTAAGTTTTCTCTCATCTTTTTTTTTCCTTTGTTCGTAGCATCACCATCACCACTAGGGTGATTGGTGATTTTAATCTTTGTTTTTCCAATCTTGTTGTTTTAATCTTTGTTTGATCTTGTTAAAACATTAATCATTCAATACAAGTTCTTTGTTTAATCTTTCCATTTAATCTTGTTCATCATCATCTTTATCTTCAAGTTCTTGAGTTTTTTATTTTCTTGATTTGATCTTCAAAAGTTGTTGGGATTTGTGTTTTTGTTAATGGGATTTGTAGTTTATAGTTAGTGGATGCTTTGTGTGTAGTTTTATTTAAGATTTGGTTAAAAATTTGGTGATTTTTGGATTAAAACGATTTTCCTTGTTCTTCGGGTACTGTTTCTGTTTCTGGGTTTCCCAGACTTCCGAACGAAGCAAAAGTTCCGAACGAACCCAAAAGTTTCGAACGAACCAAAAGTTCCGGATGAGCTTGATCTTCCGAATGAACTAAGAAGTTCCGAATGAACATTAAAAGTTCCGAATGAGTTTTGTTTTCTAAAGTTCCGAGTCAATTAAAAGTTCCGAATTAGTTTTGTTTTCAAAAGTTCCGAATCAGAAGAAACTTCCGAATGAACAGTAAGTTCCGAATGAACAGTGACTTCCGAATGAACCTAAAGTTCCGAATGAGTTTCCAGACTTCCGGATGAACCAAAAACTTCCGAATCAGTAGAAAGTTTCTGAATGAACCTAAAAGTTCCGAATGAAGGCCAACTTCCGAATGAACAGTAACTTCCGAACCAACTTCTTTATCAAAAGTTCCGGATGAAGGTTAAAACTTCCGAATCAATTTCTTGTTAGCGTTTCTGTTTTACTGTTTATCTGTTTCTTTACTTTTATGTCACAACTTATATTTCATACCTCAACTTTAACTTTAAGTTTAATTTTAATCTTAATTTTAATTTTAATTCAAATCTTTATTAATTGTCATTATAGTAATTGTGTTTGATTTAAATTTTCATTTAAACTCTTTATTAGATTAGAAAACCAAACCCTTTTATTTAGTAACCAGGAACAATCATTCCACTTAAGGCCGAGATCAATTCGAGAGGATTCCGAGATTAATCTGAACCCATACAAAAACATTGTATCAGCTACGCCTGGTATCTTGACATCACGCGTGGTCTGCATCTGCATATGCCATTAGTGCAATAGAGGAGTCCTTCGGGTACCAAAGTCCCTGATCAACGGTTCCTTTAAGATACCGAAAAATCCTTTTAATAGCAGCTAAATGTAACTCAGTAGGCCTCTTTTGATACTTAGCACACATACAAATTGAGAACGGAAGGTCAGGCCTGCTAGCTGTAACATAAAATAGGGTACCAATCATACCATGATAAAGTTTAGGATCAATAGGAATCCCAGTTGGATATGCATCTAGCTTAGTTCTTTCCACCATAGGAGTGTCCATGGGGTCTCAAGATTCCATCTTATATTTCGTAAGCGATTCAAGCGCATACTTGGATTGATTGATAAAAATACCTCTAGGACTCTGAGATATCTTAAGACCTAAGAAAAATAATACCTTGCCCATCATTGACATCTTAAACATGGAAGACATGAGTGTCCCAAACTCATCCGATAAGGTTTGGGTCGAGGCAGCAAATATGATATCATCGACATATATTTGTACCATAATCATGTCTTTCCCTTGTTTCTGAATAAACAGCGTGGGATCCACCTTGCCTTTAGCGAAGCCTTGTGTAATGAGGAATTGTGACAATAGATCATACCAGGCGTGTGGAGCTTGCTTCAACCCATAAAGGGCCTTCTTAAGCTTGTACACTTGTTTAGGATATTTAGAATTCACAAAACCATTCGGCTATTGAACATAGACCTCTTCCTTGATTTCACCATTAAGAAATGTCGTCTTCACATCTATTTGATAGAAGATCATATTCATATGAGCTGCATAAGCGAGGAATAGTCTAATAGCTTCCAAACGGGCAACGGGTGCAAAGGATTCCATAAAGTCAATGCCTAATAAATGTTTGCACCCACGAGCTACTAGACGAGCTTTGTTTTTCAAAATTCCGCCTAACTCGTCAAGTTTCACCTTATAACCCATTTCAAATTGAGTAACTTCACTTAATCCGGGCATGGGACAAGTTCCCATACATCAAGACGTAAAAATTCATTAAGTTCTTCTTGCATAGATTCTATCCAACAAGATTGGGTAAAATCTTGTTGTCACGTCTTAGGTTCAAGTTCACTGAGAAAGGCATCAAAATGACAAAACAATGCACTTCCTTGTAACTGACTTCATGTGGATACCCGACGATTAGGGTCACCAATAATAGAATCTATCGGATGATCCTTTGTGCACTTGCTGTCATGTTCACGAATCTGTGGATTGGAGTAGAATGTATTAGGAGCTTCCTATGAGGTGGATGACCCGACTTGATTAGGGTCGGGAATTGGTACACCAAGGAATGGAAGTTCACGTATTTGAGCGAATTCCAAATCGTGATCATCATCATCCTCTTCATCATCAATAGGCATGACATGAGTAGTTGATACATGTGTTGGTTGAGAATTACTCGTTGAAAGTGTATCTTCAGCAATTGTTATTGTAGACACATCTGATTGTGCTTCCTTTGCTAGAGCTATAACGTCATTGACCAAAACTATTACTTCAGGTTCTGGAGCAACCATACTTGGAGGAGTAAAGAATTCATCAAAGAACAGTTGAAACAACGTATCCCATTCATTCCTAGAAGGTGGTGTAAATGATGATGAAGTAGGGTTGTTTGGGACAAGACCAGAGCTAATGTTAGTGGGTCCGATTTCATGAAGTGCGGGTTCGAAGCTGCTTTGCTCAAAAGCCATTGTCGTCAACTCATCAAAATCAACATTCATAGTTTCGAGGATCTTGTGAGAATTATGATTGTAGATTCAAAATGCCTTCTTTGTGGGTGCATAACCAATAAAAATACCAATATCAGCCTTTGGTTGAAGTTTTCCCAAATAGTCACCATAATTATTTGGATAGCAAAGAGAACAAAATACATGAACGTATGATAAATCTGGTACTTCTCCATGTAGTAGCTCATAAGGTTTTTTTAATATTTGGTTTTTGAATTAGTGATCGGTTTTGGGTGTATACTGCTGTAAATACTGCTTCTGCCCATAAAAACAATGGAGGCTTTGCGTAAATTAACATCGTTCGAGCAGCTTCCATAAGTGATCGATTTTGCCTTTCAACGACAACATTTTGTTGTGGAGTGCGAGCAACAGATGTTTCATGAGATATGCCAACTTTTTCATAATAATTACAAAAAGTTTGATTAACAAATTCCATTCCATTATTTGTACGAATGCGTCGGACAGTAGTATTGAGACGCACTCGAATCACCTTGAGATGATGAATCTAGGTGCCTCATCTTTAGTTCGCAAAAATTACACCCATGTAAACCGAGAGTAATCATCCATAATGACGAAGATGTACTTTTTACCACTAAGACTTTCAGCATGTATTGGCCCACAAAGATCCATATGCAACAAATAAAGTTTCTCTTGGTTGGTGTCTTCAGTCTTGGATTTGTGTGACTTCGAAGTGCTCTTCCCCATTGATCACGCGAAACATAAATGATCCTTGTGAAATTTAGGTTTAGGAAGACCACGAACAAGTTCATGTTTATCCAAATGATTAATAGCGTCAAAGTTAAGATGAGATAAACGTCGACGCCATAGCCATGACTTAGTCTTCGATGCTTTGGAGTGAATACATACGGGAGAAGCGGCCATCATGTCTTGTAGAGACAACGTATACAAATTTTTCCCACGAGTACCTTTCAACAAATATATCCCTTCTATGTTGCGAATGAAGCAGGTATGCTCTCGAAAAGCAACTTCTAGGTTGAATCACAAAATTATCCCACAGAAAATAAATTGTGACTGAGACCTTCCACATAATACACTCTTGAAATTATAACATTCCCAATATGATATTCACCATAACCATTATCTTTGCAATATGATCATTTCCGAATAGAACCGTACCAAGAAACTTGCTGACAAAATTTCTGAGTTGAGAGCGATCTCCGGTCATATGCTTAGAGCAACGAGAGTCCAAATACAAGAGAACAATTTGGACAACCTGTTTTCAACAACAGTAGACAATGCATTGGAAACTATGGATTCCGAAGTGTTAGTATATACAGATATATTAATATCAGAATTACTAACATTTGTGTCATCATTAGCTTTTCGGCGTTTTCTAATGTGAGTTTTATCAATAACAGGTTTTACTTTTGTAACTTCATGAGGTTTTGGATTATTAGTGGGCACTACAGTGGGAGTAGACCTATTTAAAGAGCACTTGGTTCCCATAGTAGTGTTGGTGTTCCTAGTAAAAGGACACTCTTGTATTTTGGTAGCCTTGGTATTCCTAGTTAAAGGGCACGCTTTCTTTGCTTTAGTGGGAGTGATCCTAGTTAAAGGGCGCGCATTTCCTATTATAGTGAAAGTTCTACCAGTGGGACGCCACATCCATCCAACTTGAGTTAACACTTTCCTAGTCGGTTTCATTCTAAGTTATGCTTTCGGATATACATCTCATTCACATGGTCAATAAGGCAAAAATCATGACGACTAGAAAACATACATTCATTACAATTCTAACATTTCAAATTAGAATTCGCAGTAGGCTTAGAACGCTGCACAACCGTAGAGCCTGTGGGTTTAGCTACATGATTCTTTTTATTCAAAACAAAAATAACATTCCTAGGGTGAGCTTCTACTTTCTTCTTCACTTGACTACTAGATGGGGGCAAGATCCTATCATTCTTCGTGTTTCCTTTAAGCTTAGATCTTTGTACCTTAGTAGTGATGTTTACCCCCTGTAGAAGGCAACACGGGAACATTAGGGACTGGTTTTGACTATGCCTTATCTTTTGTAACCAATGGTTGAGATGGTTTAGTCCTAGGGCCCTTGTTAAGTGGTGTGACGACGATGAGGTTCCTTTTGATTGCACTAGAGGACGATGCTGAGACGGTGGCTGCGTTATCCACAACATTCTTACCTATTAGGGTACAAAGTGTTTCCTTTAACTCAGCCAAAGCTAAATTTTTATCACAAGTTTGTTCCCTCAAATCAGATATTTCCACAGACTTTCGAATCAATCATTCAATCAATGATTGAGCTTGTGCAGTGGTATTAGCACATGCGGGCTTTACTGAATCGAAGAGTTGTTTATTTTTCTGTTTTAAGTTATCAACTTTGGACAAAATCTTGGAAACTTGATTATCCATATCAACTTTAAAATTCTCAGCGGCCTCTAGTACGTTCACACGATGCATCTCCTTAGATTTCTCAATATCTATTGGCAATGATTTATCAACCATGTCACCTGGCTGACGCTATTTTGATTGTAAATTCAATCGAAAATCCTTTTGAAAATGTGGATCATCTATATTAACACCTTCGAATGACTTTTCAAAAATCTTTTGAATAAATTTTTGTTTACATTCAAGCGAAGTTTTTGAATCTCATCAAAACCTTTTGAAAGCGAATTATAGGAATCTTGAAGCTTTAAAAATTTGGCATCAGATTTGTGACAATTACTACCGACCACATTATCCACAGATTGAACATTATGCACAATAGAATCATTATTGTGACAATCCGTCAATTTATGATTGATATTTTATTCTCAGTATTTATTTGAAAACATTATTTTAATGTTATAATATGAACTCACTTATTTTTGGGAAGAAATTTGGATTTATGTCTTGAAGTAGCACTGACTACGTCTAAACCGGAGGATTCTACGTTACGTGCTTACGTTTACATACACCGTTTTGGTGACAGTCTGACATTTCAGGAAACAAATTCATCCGTGAATATTATTTTGAGATTTTAAATTTGAGTTAGTTCATAAACTCACAAATTTACGAGAATATATTAGGACTTACGATTATAATTTAACATCCTTTACGACTAAACCGGAAACCTTAGGATTACGTATTTACGTTTTTGAACTCCGTTTTTGATGAGACAACTTTTATTAGATTCGTTTTGTACCGTTGATTCATAATTTATAAAAACGTTTTTCGTAAAACGACCCGAGGGCACGCAAATCGAGGAAATTAGAATCGAGGAGTACCCGTAAATTAGTGGAGATGAGACAAGTTTACACTTGTTCCATCCCCACTAACCCACGGCCAAAACTTGACACCACACATTGTGATGTGTCAAAGTCTTAGCTAGAAAGCTAACACATGTTAGCATTAGCTTAACATGGAAGCTAACAAACCACAAAACCATCCAAGCCAAAACAACTTCCCTCATTCTCACACATGCAAACCACACACAAAATCTCTCCACCCTCCTCTTTGTGCCGTCCAACTCCACCATAAACACCATTTGATCAAAAGTTCTAGCCATAAACTTCAACTATACTTCACATATGTTGAAGCCAAGTTGAAGTTATGAAGATTGGTGCAAGTTTTAACATCTAGAAGGAAGTTTTCAAAGGAGTCAAGGGCTGATTATCATCAAGGTGTTCATGTAGTTGGGTGGTCTTGAAGATGGTCTTGGTTTATCACATGATTTGTCATCAAAATCCAAGCCTTGATCATAAACTACTTAATCTTGGTGGTATAAAGATTGTTCTTCCTATCCTCTTGTTATTTTGATTATGAAATCTTGTAACTTCTTTATTTATGTATATGTATATGATGATGAATGATGATTAAAAATATTATGTAGGGATTTGGTGTTGATAGATTTGATTAAAAAGACTAAAGTCTAGTTGAAAGGATGTTAAAATCATGGTTAAATATGTAGGCTATATAAAACAGTGAAGAAACTTATGATAAACTGTTAAAATGGCATAGATTACTCGATATACAGTAAGGTACATGGCTTATACACATGTGAGAGTTGGCCATACAATGGAATCATTATAATGAGTGAGATATGATTAAAACAAAATTGAAGTACCAATCTGAATAGTCAGTTTTGGACGGACTGTTAGGGATATTTAGATTTGGATTGAGCAGTAGCTAAAACTAAGTTAATTGTAGCACATATCATGTAGTTTATGGTGTCCAAAAATGAGCTTCTATCTCCTTGTATAACTCAAGATATGGCAAAAATGGTGAAAGTGAAAGTAAAAATCAGATTTTGGGAAATTAAAGTATAATAGTATTATAATAGCACTCAAATAAATATAGTATAAAATATGAATTAAAACCCTCTAACTTATATATTACATTTATATAAATATATATAAGGATAAATAAATGGACATTTTATAAAAATGGTAGTTTGATAAGTTTTATAAGTTATAAAACTATAAACATGATTTTTACGTCTTTTCGGCTAAAACCGAAAGATTAACGTTTTTGTCAAATAAAACTTAGACGGTCGGACCCGTCTAATGTAAACTTTTATAAACTCACATGCTGATATATAAACTTATATAACAAGTAAAAACCGATAAAACCCGAGCTTTACAACATGTAAACATTAACGGGCTAAAGTAGCCTTATTGGACTATAAACCCGACTAGTTGGTAAAACGCTTATAAACTTACTTATTGGGCTTAACCCACTTGGGCCCAACATATAAAGTATAATACTGATAATAAAGTATAAAATCGATTAATACAAGTTAATGGACTTATAAAAGGCTTATTGGACCTAAAACATGTAAATAGGTAAAACTAGTAAACTAGTATAAAAGTTGTCAACACATAACACAAAAATGAGTGAATGAGAATATATAAACCCACTTGATCATCATCATATGTATAAAGTTATCATATATATAAATAATTGTTATTTTGATAAACTCATTGGACAAAAGTCTAAGAGAAATATTATTTGTCTAGGTTTCCGTGATTGAAGCACGTACCGTACATCCGAATCGCCGATAACCGCCTTCCTACATCAACGTGAGTTCATAGCCTCGCACTCTTTTAAATGTTTTTATGAAATGTTTTATAAACCCGCGAGGGAGATAACATGTTAGTTTTTATAAAATAGGACACTAGTTCTGCCGATTGTCTATTTATTGATTTGGACCCGAATGATGTATGACCCGAAGAATGATTAAATGACCCGATAGATGAAATGAAATGGATTATTAAAGTTAGGTTATGTCACTAAAAGTCCCATTAGCATGAATTGTGAACTACCGGGATTTGGTAGACGCTTATGCATATAATAGTACTATTTGGGGACGATCACCCTAGTTCGCGCCTTGACGGTTGATCCCCGTCGTGCCACATTGATTGGTAAGCGAATTTATGTATGAGAAGATTTACACAAGAGTGATTATTGTGACGACACGCTAATTTAGATGGGCAAATTGAGTTTCGGGCTAGCTACCCGTTGTTTGGTATAGTAAGGTAACAATGTCATGCGGCTTATAATAATCCAATTAACGAAAATACTGCTTTATGCATTGAATTACGTTATATTGCCTGACAAGCAATACAGGGTATTATTATTGATTTTATGTTCGTGTTTTGGTTTTACATAACAATATTCATATAACGGATTTTATTTAATCTATACAACGTTATAAAACGTATTGTATGATGTTTTTACGACAATGGTTCGTCTAATGATTTTGAAGGAAAAAGCCTATATTATGATTTTTGATAAAGATTTGTATAAAAATGACTTTGGCTATTTTATGGCCTATTACAAAGATTTGTACAAAATAATTTTCGGTAATAATTTTATACCGATGTTATATTGATGGTTTTATTAAACTCTATGAATTCACTCGGCGTTATCGCTGACCTTTTCTTTTAACATGTTTTATCTCAGGTACTTGAAGGTAATTCTCGGGAAGATAACAAGAATTCATGGGCCGCACTTAAATAATAACTTCCATTCAAATGCTTTGTAAAACCTTTATGAAATACAATAACTTGGGACCTAAGTAAATTTGATATTTATGAATAGAAATGCTTTATTATTAAACGACGCGATTTTTAAGCATTGTCTATGATGTGAGTAATGTGCTATCCCGTAACACCAACGAGTCTTCCGCTGTATTGAATTGTATAAATTTGGGGGTGTTACAGTTTGGTATCAGAGCTCTCGTTATAGAGAATGAAAGATTTTTAAAACCAAGGTTTTGAATAAAACATTTCAAAATCTTTTAACTATAAACATTTTTCACAAAATGTCTAAAAATCTTTTGACTATAACGGTGCCGAAGAATTCCCGAGTTACCAACAAGGCCAGACTGAGAAGTATTATTTTAATATATATAACTTGGATTATATATACATATAATGTAATTTGATTACATGATTGTTTGATGATTATTTCTATATTTATACGAGGTATTTATACGACGTAGATTGTCACAAGGAACCCTAAATCCCCTAGTAAATTAATCGAAGCTATTCTCGTAGGAATTCTAGCTATTCCAGATCTAAACCAAGTTGTGGATATTTATGATCCCAACAAAATGGTTGATATTCGTAGAAATGTAGATCGTAGTTTATTGTGATCTTGAAGAAGAATTGGCGAGATTAAATCTGATATCGATGTCATGACGATCTTTCCTTATAGAGTGGAGTTTGACAAAACGTTACCACCTGGAAAGGTGTCATCTGATTCGTTGTCACCCAATTCTTAAATTTGAAATCGAAAAGGTGAACGTTGCACTTGAGGCTGTCATTAGAACTATTACCCAAAAGCCTCATGCCACTAGTACCTTTCTGAGAAGTCTAATTGAATGTGTGAGTCATTTCATACCAGTGACTCATTTGATAACTATTGTTGTAAGAGCTATAGTATTGTAAATTAAGTGTTAGTCATATAGATCTTTTATTGCCCTTTCGAAGTCTAAGAATAAAGTTGAAGCATTGGGAAATGAGGTAGGATATCGAATTGAGTATAAAATTGGTTGAAACTTGAATAAAGCAAAATCTAACCCGTATGGAATAAGAAATTGTTAAGAGGGGGTCGTTAAGCCCTGTGATTGTATTATAAGGTTTTAATTGACTGTTGATTCGTGTTAAGTGTTGTTCCTAGGCCATTGTCCACTGACGAGGATGCCCAGTGTCCAAGAAATAAATTGAAGAAATCTTCTTCTAAATTGGGACCGATGGATCTTCTGGGACAGGTGGAACCCCCATGACTCTTGTAGATTAGTATTCATTATGGTATCTTTTAAAAATCCCTAACTTAACTGAGATATCAGTTGGTAGGATGAGTTCTTGGAATTGTATGACATAGTGACACGTAATGTGTTACGGTACAATTTTGACTTGTTTGTGATTAATGAAAAGACTACCTTTGATTGCTAAATTCTACATGTATCGATGATATCTATCTTTTCTTGCTTCTTCCTATTGCTTGCATTAGTGATGCAACCATTGAACAAGTACTCATCTCGAATTGAGTTACGTTGTGGATTATTCTTTTTGAGTGCCATCAAGGTCATGAACCTCATGATTATTTGGCTAAGCTCATTTTCTATTATATTATAGTTAGTTCTTGGTGAACCACTCCTCATCATTCTTTTGCAGATCACTCATTGTTTTTATAAGATACAATAGTATCCCTTGGGAAAAATTGAATTTTCATCACCATATGAATTATTTAAAGTGAGATTTATAAGTGATCGTTATCAAAATGAAAACACTTTGGAAAACTTAATTGTTTTCATAATAAAGAAAATCTTTGTAAATTTATTCTTGATTCTTATTTAAGAATTAAGCATAAAAATGTTTTTATTATTAACATGATGATAAAGTTTTGACGAACTGAGTATTGCATCGTTAATCTTGAAATTGTATATAGTGCGCCTACATACAATTTGGAATGGACCATGCAAGGCTGATTAGTAGTCACCATAAAACTAATGAATAATCACTACATTTTCTTTGAAGATTGTGAAAGATTAAATTTTAGGAGATCTACAAGAAGTGAAAAATAGGGACATAATGTTAGGGACACCTACATATGTGCCTGTAGCATCTATTCTTCTGAGTCGAATTTACTCATCTGTAGAAATTGTCTTATTTAACAATTGACAATTCTTTCTTGTCCAATTCTCCCGTAGTGAGATTTTTAGGAAAAGTATCTGATTACCGAGTGTTGATACCCGACTGGATGTATCGACGTTCCTATCATTTCTTTTGATTAGATTTCATTTGAATGACTTGGGTAACAATCCGAGGAACTTTCGAATGCGTACTTAAATTATGAAAACATGGGATATATTCATATTCGTTAAATGTTTTCGTCTGTATCTGATTTGAAATTCTCTCGCATAGATTATGCGTTAACCTTACTCTTTTAAGGTTAGTTATGTCTTCAGATATCCTTGAATTGTGAAGGATTATGAGTTATTATTAGTCTTTTGAGAAGTTCTCATCTTATCGACGGCAATAAAACTGGGAAGTTGATAGTGCCAGTAGAATGGATTGATTGATTATGACATGACGACATTGTCTTAATTAATGAGAACTCGAATAGAATTCCCCTAAATGATAAGATGTTGATTATCAAAAGTGATTTAAATGATTCTTGATGGATGTCCATATCCTGCATTTAGACTTAAAATTATACCATGAATGGTTATAAACTGATCATAGATCTTGTAATCTAGAAAGAACTTAAAGAAAATTTATTAAAAGATGTTTATGTTATCTGAAACTTTAGGAGGTATTTGTTGGTGAATTACCTAGACTTTCGCCATTAAGGCAAGTTGAATTTGGTATTGATTATATTCCTGGTGTTGCACATGTGGCTTGTGCACTGTACGTCAGCACCATTTGAATGAAAAGAATTACCGTCCAACTGAGAGAGTTGTCGGAAAAAAGCTTTTATTCTACCAAGCTTGTAATTATGAAGAGCTATGGTGTTATTTTTCCTTATATTTGTTGGATTACCGTGAACTAGATAAATTGACGATAAAAATCTATATCCACTACCCAAGATAATAGATTTGTTCGATCATTTACAAGGTTCTAGCGTATATTCGAAAATTTGATTCACGGCATGGTTATCATCAACTTCGCGTCCGCGAAAAAGATTATCTATTCCAATCACTACATCCAAAACTTGTAATGAACATTATGAGTTTCACGTGATGTCGTTTGGATTGACTAATACACATGTAGCATCCATAAATTTGGTGAATCACGTGTGTAGGCTGTAATTTGATAAATTCATGCTCGTAATCATTAAGAACCATCTGTTTGTTTATGAGAATAAGAATGAGTTAATAATAATTTATAAACTGCCCTGAATTGGGCGAGTAATGAAAACCTGTACCTCGAATATTTAACATAAGATTTAAGGCTTGATCGTTTACATAAAATGACTGTTTGATTAATGATGGTAAGATATATATGTATACTGACTCTTCAAAGATTAGAGCTATTAAGACTTCGGGATTATACCAAAAAGAAAAAGTGCAAATATGTTTTGACAAATGTTTTATCAAAAAGAACTTCTGAAAGATTATTCCCTTATACCCAGAACATTTAACTAAACTCTTGTTTAGGAGTAAATGTTCGTGTATACCTCAAGACAACCTAAGAGGGATTGAGGAAACCATTTAAACCACGACTTGAAATTTGAAACGACACTTTTTGCTTTTCAACTAAGAAAATTTTGACCAAAGTATAACCAAAGATTTTTCAAATATTTACGAATCTTATTAATTATTTTTGATAAATCAGCAAAAATCGTGTTAATTAAATTCAAATTTGTTTTGAACATTTTATTATAATTGGTCGAACTAAGAAATTTAAACTTTTAACGTTTACGTTTCATAAAAACTTAATATTTATTGTTAATTTACGTGTAATAATTATCGACGCTTTAAAAACGCCGGATCAAGCAAAACTAATAAAAATAATAGTTGAGACGAAACTAAAACTTCGAAAATATGAGGAAAGAATTTCTGAGTAATATTGACCATGATATTTATTTCATCAAGGAAGATGAATGTAGATACTGACACATAATATAGAAAGGATAAAGAATCAATTAGGATGTGTTCCTTAATAATGACTGTGCAAAATAAATTGTTGAACAATTCAAGATAAACAATATTTGTAAAAAGGATAATATACATAATAAAAAGGGGTTCGCGGCTAATGTGAACCATCAAAATTGAGAAGCCGATGGCGTTGAATGTATAGAAGGTCGTTTATGGTTGCCTAAGTATGGAGATTTTGAGATATAGTTATGTTGGAATCTTGTAAGTATAAGTATTCTATTCCTGTCATTTCTGACTAAATGTATCTCTATCTGAAGAAGTTGTACTGATGGCAAATTATGAAGGCAAACATTGCCTCATACATTAGTAAACGTCTAGCTATTGCAAAGGTCATCATCTGAATTTGATTCGATTTGGGTCATCGTCGACAGACTGACCAAATCTGCTAATATCATTCCTGTTAATGATAGATTCTTGATGAAGAAATTGACTCTTTTGTATTTAAAGGAGTTGAGTAAACATGGTTTGCATGTATCGATCATCTCTATCAAGATCCTCGCTTCGCATCGAATTTCTAGAGATTTGCTGAGAAGTCATTGAGAACGAATCTTGATGAGAGTACTGTGTACCACCCCAATCGAAGGGACGAGGTAAAGTAACGATACAAAATACTATAAGTGTTGTTTTATGTTTGAATGATTGACCTTTGGTAATAAACAGTATATTTGTTTTCTTTTGGAAAGATTATCATTGATAATTATCGTATGAGGATCAAGATCGAATCTTGTGAGGATATATATTAGAGCATCTGTAAGTAGGAGTTGGGATGAAGACACCCAACATACACCCATTTTCAGTTGGACATGTCTTTTAGGTTTAAGGTTTCCTATGATGGCGAACCTAACCTTACAAAATACTCGACCCGCGAGACCTGAAATGATTGTTGAAATTAGGATCTGATTATTGACTGCCGGTAGTGGGCAGGAGGTTATGTGAATATGAAATGTAGATCTTGATGTGCCAGATGGGTAGCGAAGTTATGCCAAAAATTTTAACCATGGAAAAATGAATTGATGATCTGAAAGATCATGGGATATAAGTCCCCGTTGTATGGGACCATTGAGATGATGTAAAGATTGGTTTGAAAGGCATATAAGCTAGATCTACCCTAGGACTTCAAGGGCTGCGTGAATTATGTTTCGTATATCGAACTTGATAAAATGCCTATCAAGTGAAAATCTGACTATTCCTTAATGAAGTTTAGATCGGCGAAAAGTTGCATTCATCAAAAACCCGTGAACATCATGGATAGAGAAAGTAAGTCAACATTAAGCCTGATTTTATTCCCGTAGTTATGTTTGATAAAACTCGCGTATTGTAATGAATTACACTTGTGAGAAAAGACCGAATGTGGAGGAAATACCCACATGGCTATAACTCTATAAGAAGCGAGTAGTAAGATAAGATGATCTTTTAGGACAAAGATCCTGTTTAGGGGTAAATGCTGTGACAATCCGTCAATTTATGATTGATATTTTATTCTCAATATTTATTTGAAAACATTATTTTAATGTTATAATATGAACTCACTTATTTTTGGGAAGAAATTTGGATTTACGTCTTGAAGTAGCATCGACTACGTCTAAACCGGAGGATTCTACGTTACGTGCTTACGTTTACATACATCGTTTTGGTGACAGTCTGACATTTCAGGAAATAAATTTATCCGTGAATATTATTTTGAGATTTTAAATTTGAGTTAGTTCATAAACTCACAAATTTACGAGAAGAGATTAAGACTTACGATTATAATTTAACGTCCTTTACGACTAAACCGGAAACCTTAGGATTACGTATTTACGTTTTTGAACTCCGTTTTTGATGAGACAACTTTTATTAGATTCGTTTTGTGCCGTTGATTCATAATTTATAAAAACGTTTTTCGTAAAACGACCCGAGGGCACGCAAATCAAGGAAACTAGAATCGAGGAGTACCCGTAAATTAGTGGAGATGAGACAAGTTTACACTTGTCCCACCCCCACTAACCCACGGCCAAAACTTGACACCACACATTGTGATGTGTCAAAGTCTTAGCTAGAAAGCTAACACATGTTAGCATTAGCTTAACATGGAAGCTAACAAACCACAAACCCATCCAAACCAAAACCACTTCCCTCATTCTCACACATGCAAACCACACACAAAATCTCTCCACCCTCCTCTTTGTGCCGTCCAACTCCACCATAAACACCATTTGATCAAAAGTTATAGCCATAAACTTCAACTATACTTCACATATGTTGAAGCCAAGTTGAAGTTATGAAGATTGGTGCAAGTTTTAACATCTAGAAAGAAGTTTTCAAAGGAGTCAAGGGCTGATTATCATCAAGGTTTTAATGTAGATGGGTGGTCTTGAAGATGGTCTTGGTTTATCACATGATTTGTCATCAAAATCCAAGCCTTGATCATAAACTACTTAATCTTGGTGGTATAAAGATTGTTCTTCCTATCCTCTTGTTATTTTGATTATGAAATTTTGTAATTTCTTTATTTATGTATATGTATATGATGATGAATGATGATTAAAAATATTATGTGGGGATTTGGTGTTGATAGATTTGATTAAAAAGACTAAAATCTAGTTGAAAGGATGTTAAAATCATGGTTAAATATATAGGCTATATAAAACAGTAAAGAAACTTATGATAAACTGTTAAAATGGAATAGATTACTCAATATACAGTAAGGTACATGGCTTATACACATGTGAGACTTGGCCATATAATGAATCATTATAATGAGTGAGATACGATTAAAACAAAATTGAAGTACCAATCTGAATAGTCAGTTTTGGACGGACTGTTAGGGATATTTAGAGTTGGATTAAGTAGTAGCTAAAACTAAGTTAATTGTAGCACATATCATCTAGTTTATGGTGTCCAAAAATGAGCTTCTATCTCCTTGTAAAACTCAAGATATGGTAAAACTGGTGAAAGTGAAAGTAAAAATCAGATTTTGGGAAATTAAAGTATAATAGTATTATAATAGCACTCAAATAAATATAATATAAAATGTGAATTAAAACCCACTAACTTATATATTACATTTATATAAATATGTATAAGGATAAATAAATGGACATTTTATAAAAATGGTTGTTTGATAAGTTTTATAAGTTATAAAACTATAAACATGATTTTTACGTCTTTTCGGCTAAAACCAAAAGATTAACGTTTTTGTCAAATAAAACTTAGACGGTCGGACCCGTCTAATGTAAACTTTTATAAACTCACATACTGATATATAAACTTATATAACAAGTAAAAACCGATAAAACCCGAGCTTTACAACATGTAAACATTAACAGGCTAAAGTAGACTTATTGGACTATAAACCCGACTAGTTGGTAAAACGCTTATAAACTTACTTATTGGGCTTAACCCACTTGGGCCCAACATATAAAGTATAATACTGATAATAAAGTATAAAATGGATTAATACAAGTTAATGGACTTATAAAAGGCTTATTGGACCTAAAACATGTAAATAGGTAAAACTAGTAAACTAGTATAAAGTTGTCAACACATAACACAAAAATGAGTGAATGAGAATATATAAACCCACTTGATCATCATCATATGTATAAAGTTATCATATATATACATAATTGTTATTTTGATAAAGTCATTGGACAAAAGTCTAAGAGAAATATTATTTGTCTAGGTTTCCGTGATTGAAGCACGTACCGTACATCAGAATCGCCGATAACCGCCTTCCTACATCAACATGAGTTCATAGCCTCGCACTCTTTTAAACGTTTTTATTAAATGTTTTATAAACCCGCGAGGGAGATAACATGTTAGTTTTTATAAAATAGGACACTAGTTGTCCCGATTGTCTGTTTATTGATTTGCACCCGAATGATTGTATGACCCGAAGAATGATTAAATGACCCGATAGATGAAATGAAATGGATTATTAAAGTTAGGTTATGTCACTAAAAGTCCCATTAGCATGAATTGTGAACTACCGGGATTTGGTAGACGCTTATGCATATAATAGTACTATTTGGGGATGAACACCCCAGTTCGCGCCTTGACGGTTGATTCCCGTCACATTGATTGGTAAGCGAATTTATGTATGAGAAGATTTACACAAGCGTGATTATTGTGAAGACACGCTAATTTAGATGGTTAAATTGAGTTTCGGGCTAGCTACCTGTTGTTTGGTATAGTAAGGTAACAATGTCATGCGGCTTATAATAATCCAATTAACGAAAATACTACTTTATGCATTGAATTACGTTATATTGCCTGACTAGCAATACAGGGTCTTATTATTGATTTTATGTTCGTGTTTTGGTTTTACATAACCATATTCATATAACGGATTGTATTTAATCTATACAACGTTATAAAACGTATTGTATGATGTTTTTACGACAATGGTTCGTATAATGATTTTGAAGGCAAAAGCCTATATTATGATTTTTGATAAAGATTTGTATAATAATGAATTTGGCTATTTTATGGCCTATTACAAAGATTTGTACAAAATGATTTTCGGTAATAATTTTATACCGATGTTATATTGATGGTTTTATTAAACTCTATGAATTCACTCGGCGTTATCGCTGACCTTTTCTTTTAACATGTTTTATCTCAGGTACTTGAAGGTAATTCTCGGGAAGATAACAAGAATTCATGGCCCGCACTTAAATAATAATTTCCATTCAAATGCTTTGTAAAACCTGTATGAAATACAATGACTTGGAACCTAAGTAAATTTGATATTTATGAATGGAAATGCTTTATTATTAAACGACGCGATTTTTAAGCGTTGTCTATGATGTGAGTAATGTGCTATCCCGTAACACCAAGGAGTCTTCCGCTGTATTGAATTGTATAAATTTGGGGGTGTTACAATTATCAACACTACTGTTCACACAAACGGATACAATATCATGCGACAGCACTTGCTTCAGAAGTTGATCATTTTGGCGTAAAATTCGTTCATTTTCAACTAAACCGTTTTCATAAGAATCGTCCATTTCATTGAAAACTCGTTGAACTTCATTTATTTCCAAAACCAAATCTTGATAAAGATTTCTAAAACACGCTTTAATATTGAAGTCAAGTATTTCTTATGAAAGCTTTGGCTCAACAACGGGAATTAACTTTCTCGGGTATGGTTTACTTTATAACCATGTAAGGGGGTTGTGTTTACGTTATAACACAATCTAACACGGATATATGTACGCTTCAGTGTATTTATTTGTTAAAACGAGAGAAATCTTGTTTTTATAAAGTTACCATATCCAAACCATAGCAATTTACAATTGGTATCTACATACTCGACGATGCGACTACTCAAACGACTACTACAACTCTTTCAATAGAACACGGGTCAACAATTGAGGTTGAGAAATTGTCAAGCATTTAGAATCTTCGATGTCGAAAGTGCCAAGTTCACAAATTGGTGTCAAGACAACAATACTAATCGTACATGTGGTGTAAAGAGATGACTTCAGACTTAACGAGGCGACCAACATTTGTCGACAAGAACCATGTGATCTTATCATATAATGTTCTCATCATTCAGGTCCAAACTCGTAAATTTATAATCTTGTGAATACATTATAATATATGGTCTTTGCACGTGATATGTACACCCTCATTAATTTCAGGGGAGCTTCTGAAAATCATGGAGATAATTGGATTTGAATTTTTCTTCCTAAGTTTTCTTAAAATTTTGTTAAATTAATTGATATTAAAAACATTGATTGGGTTAATATTTTTAATATGGGGAGAAAATGTGATTTAATATTGAGATCAATAAGTTCAATGGTTTGACCTAATGTACTGGCTCATCCCAACATATGCGAAATGTTTTCGAATATCGTGGCATATGTTAAGGGGGAGAAAATTAGATTTGTACTTCAAAATGGATTTCATGGTGATTTATACTTACCCACAACCCATTTATTTCACGATGATGAAGATTGTGGTGACAAAAGGATGGTAGGATAGGTTAAGTCCAATGATTCTTCCAGAACTAGAGGAATCTTCCCAAGGACATTCCATAGCTATAAATAGTAGTCCTTAGGAAAGATGGAGAAAGATTGTGAACGTGGCTGAATGCCGATCGAGTACTTAAGTTAGCACTGGAATAATCACAACAATGTGTTAGTTATGAAGTATTGGTAAGCATTGAAGGGGTTGAAGAATGAAAAAGACATGTAATGATAAATAGTGAAAAGAAAGAATCCCTCCTTACAACCTTAGGCGGAAACTGGGTTAACTCATATGTTATTGAAGATACAAATCATGGACCCAGTGATGTAATGCACAACCCATCCCAGCTAACTCAGATATCTCTCAAAAGGTATTCATTTTAATCACACGGAGATCAACACGTTATTTATCGATTTATTCACTCCGAATAAATTGGTATTGAAATGGTGGCACTCCTCTCAAGCCTCCGATCACTAAAAATCCAAAGTGCACGATCGAGTCTAGAGCCATTTGAGATCATAAAATATCTCATTAGGACACACTTCCATATTTCCTTACTTCTTCACACACTATGAAAAGTAAGAAAGATATTAAGAGTCCTACGTAAAATCTTCATGATCTTGCCTGAACATCTGAGTAATACGAAATTATTTACAATGAAGATGGAAATCCTTCTTGAGAAAACATTATAAAGCTCATGGTAGGTGACTTGTGCGATTCTTTATGAATCAAACTTTTGATAAGTAGAAAGCAACAGTGGTTAATTTAAACACGTTCCAGGCCTCTACGCAATATCTTAGCGATCTTGCCAGAACATTCAGAGTAATACTATTAAGTATTTATAGTGACGAATGGAAATCCTTCTAGCGTTAACATCATACAGCACTTGGTAGGTAACTTGCAAGATTCAATATGAATCAAGCTCGTGACAACTGGAAAGCAACGATGGTGCGGTTCTTAATTGAATTTCACTTGTTCTAGGTATTTGAATTGGCGGCTTCAATCATGTGGATAATATTATCCAATGATTCACTCTTTATGTTCGCAGTCAGCTTTGGACGGTCGAATAAAGAGAACGGGTTAACCCGCGTGTTGTAAATGAGGTTCTTAATTGAAACTACCTGCCACAAGTACGATATTTAATATTGTCCAAAGGTCTTTACCGACCGGGGTAAAATGCTACCTAATTAGGTTGAAATGTTCAAAGCCATTTCATCCGTGTCTATGTTTTGTTGCTAACTGTCTTATGCAACATAACAAGACGGTGGCATTGCCGTGTCCGAGAAGAAGCTGTCCATGCATGCTTATACTTTCTGCCACTTCAACAAATTCAAGAAAGTCTAAAAGTTAAGTCTTCCACTGTGTCAAACTCTGAAGCTTTCAAGAATTTATAACGGTATAAGTATGTGGAACATGAAGTCACGAGGAGGCGAATATCACAAGTGATGAATGCACAAGGTCAAGGCAAAGAAACATGCTCAAGACTAAAGTCAAAGATCACATTAACATATTCACAAGAAAAAAAAGACGACTACGAGTTCAAGACAAGCATAGTATGCTAGGTTTATTTTATTATTGTAACTCAGGTAACGCCCTTATTTGGAGTGACCTCCCTAAGGGGAATATTGTTGGAAATACGTTTTTACGTATTTAGCAAGGATCGGTCACTCCAATAATATATACATAGTATGCGCTCGTAGTCATAGGTCTTACAATATAACTCACAAAGCCCACATGTAGGGGTGGGCTATATATACCCCCTCCTAGCATGTTAGAAGGGGTTTGTTCTCACATTTCTCACACATTAATCTAATAATCTCCTTTTCTCTCTAACCTCTCTCTTTTTTCTCTCTCTAGATCTTCATTTATCTCTCTCTCTTGTAATCATCTCCATAGTTAGATAATCCAAGGATTATGATAAACCAAGAAACCAAAAATTCCAAGACCAAACAGGATCTCGGAATAAGTCTCAATGATCTCGCAATAAGGGATTTCAGAATATTAGTGATCTCGGAATAACTAGATTTCGAAATAATTGAAGATCTCGGAATAATCAAAATCCTGGAATAGTGAGTTTTGGAAAAGATATCTGAATAACTAAATTATTACGAAAACATAATCCCTCAATAAACTTAATCCAGCAATAAACTAATCCCAGAATAATGTGATTATTGCGGAAACTTGGAAGATTTCGGAAAAGAGTAATCTCGATAAAACGTGATCTCGGAAACCTACAGATTGCGAGATTAAAGAGAAAAGATTCTGGAATAATTCGATTCTTAGTTCCGCAAAACGTAAAAAAACATAGATTTTTTCCAAAATCGAGCCAAACGCCCCAAAACATTGTGTTTTTGGACGATCCAAATTGACCAAATCCCTACAACAACTATTTGGAGATACCAATAATGATTTTGACCACAAAAACACAAAAAAAAATTGGATCAAGGGTTTTTGGATCTAAAACATACGAAAATCAACTCAAAACAAACACAAAAACAAAGCAATCATCCCATGGCTCTTGATACCATTTGTAAGATTATGTAAATCTTGCTAATCTAGAGAGAGAAAGAGATGGTAGATCACACAGACACTTAGAGAGAGAAAGTAGTGTAAAACACACTTTACTATGTGAAAACAAATGTGAACCACACCCTCTCCAACTAAGGAGAGAGTTTATATACCCAAGCCCACAAGTCGGGCTTGGGCTTAGCATTAGGTCGGCCATACATGACATGGACCGGGCTTTTCTTTGTTTTATTAATATAACGTTACTAGGACGACGAGTTACTAACTAATATAATGTCGGAGTGACCGAATCTTCTTAAATACGTAAAAACGTATTTCCAACAATTAGAAGCACCAGTTTTGTGTTTCACCATAAAAGTAAACTTCTCAAGAAAATCCAACCAACGCCCATGCTTATGGGATATTTTATCTTGAGTACGAATATGTCTTAAGGAATCATGATCAGTGAACAAAAAAAACTCCTTATGAAACAAATAATGGCGTCAATGCTTCACAGGTTGGACCACTACATAAAACTCTAAGTCATAAGTAGAGTACCATGACTTTGGTCCTGCCAACTTCTCACTAAAATAGGGAACAGGTCGCCCACCTTGACTAAGAACACCACCAATTGCAACCTTAGAAGCATCAGTATGAAGTTTAAAAACTTTAGAAAAATAACGTAAACTAGGATTGGCGTTGTAGTAAGCTTTTCCTTGACAACCTGAAAAGCCAGCTCTACTTCCTCCGTGCACACAAATGACTTCCCCTTCATACAGTCTGTTAAAGGGGACATAATGAAACTGAAATTAGGGATAAACCGCTAATAGAAAGAAGCAAGACCATGTAAACTTCAAACTTTAGTAATGGTAGTTGGAGTTGGCCACTCCTGAACAACTGCTACCTTAGACTCATCCACCTGTATGCCATCACCAGAAACAACATACCCTAAAAACAAAACTTTAGGGGTCGTGAACACACACTTCTTCGTGGCTGCATAAAAAATGTCATTTTGAAGCAAGGTCAAGACCTTCCTCACATGATTGACCATGTAAACTTCAAACTTTAGTAATGGTAGTTGTAGTTGGCCATTCCTGAACAACTGCTGCCTTAGACTCATCCACCTGTATGCCATCACCAGAAACAACATACCCTAAAAACAAAACTTTAGGGGTCGTGAATACACACTTCTTCGTGGCTGCATAAAAAATGTCCTTTCGAAGCAAGGTCAAGACCTTCCTCACATGATTAACATGCTCATTATGAGAAGCACTATAAATAAGAATGTCGTCAAAATAAACAACCACAAACTTGTCAATAAAAGGCCTGAGCAGTTGATTCATCACACGCATAAATGTACTTGGTGCGTTTGATAAACCATATGGCATGACTAACCATTCATATAACCTTTCACGGGTCTTGAAAGCGGTCTTCCACTCATCACCAGGTCTAAGATGAATCTGGTAATACCCACTCTTCAAGTCCAGTTTTGTAAAAATAGTAGCACCACTAATCTGGTCAAGCAGATCATCAAGGCGAGGAATAAGAAACCTGTACCTCACATTAATCTTGTTGATGGCTCGACTATCAACACACATACGCTATGTACCATCCTTCTTTGGAGTCAATAGGGCAGGAACAACACACGGGCTCATACTCTCACGAACATGACCCTTGGAAACCAATTCCTTAACCTGCCTGTGCAACTCCTCATGTTCTCCCGGGCTCATCCTATAATGTGGCATGTTAGACAATTGTGACCTAGGCTCTAGATCAATATGATGTTGTATGTCACGTAATGATGGCAAACCATCAGGTAATTCATCAAGGAAAACATCAGAGAATTCCTCAAGTAAAGGGATCATGGCATCAGGAACTTCACTATCTTCAGAAACCACCTTCCCTATTAACACAAAAATATCATCTCCCACCTCAAGCTTGTCTTCAAACTGCAAAAGAGTTAGCAAAGTACTAGTGGGTTTATTAACTACTTCCTTGGGTTTATTTGGCATCAAAGTAATCTTCACACCCCCAAACAGGAAACTATAAGTATTAGTTATCCCATGGTGAGTTACATCACGATCATACTCCCAAGGTCTACCCAACAACCAGTGACAAGCATCCATAGGTATCACATCATACCAAATATTATCCTTATAAGTTGTTCCTAAAGAAAACGGAACTTGGACAAGCTTAGAAACTGTTATCTCCCCACCCTTTTAAGCCATTGTAACTTATAACGTTTGGGACGATTTTCATTTTTCAACCCTAATTTCTGAACTGCTTTTTCACCTATCAAATTATCACAACTACCCGAATCACATACAAAGGTACAAACCTTACCCATAATGGTACAAGTTGACTGGAAGATGTTGTGTTTTGAGCCCCACCATCAACTTTAGATGTTAAGCAAGAGCGCCTTACCACCAAATTCACCCCTACATCTCTAGACACATACTCCTCCCCATACTCGGGTTCTTCATCATAAACTGCGTCATCTTTGTAATCATCATAAACCGCATCATCATCTCCCCCAGGTTCAACAATTAAGTGTCTCTTCCCAGCATTCTTACACCCCGACTGTCGGTGACCAGGTTCACCACGGTTAAAGCACTTCAACCCGCTACTACCATTCGATCTAGGAACTGGTCCAATATTGCCACCAACTACCTTAGCCTGATTGGGAGTAAAACGAGATGTCACTTTACCCGAACCAAAAGCACCTATTATTGCAGGAGAAGGTGAATTTCCCACTCGTCGGTTCAGCTTCTCAAAAGTTAATTCACGCTTATATGCTTCAGAAAGTGTCAATGGATTAAACATGTTAACAGAATCTATGACTTGGACTTTTAACCCCCCCCCCCCCCAATGTATCGAGAGACAAGTTCATCTTCTGTCTCTTGAATGCCATTCCTTTCAGTTATTTGGTTAAATTTCGGTTGTATAATCTTCAATAGACTTGGCCTCCTGTTTCAGATTCTATAACCGCTAGTACATCATTTGTTGGTAGTTATGAGGAATAAAATTATCTCTCATGACCTTCTTCATCTTCTACCAACTCGTGATCTGTGATTTTCCAACCCTGTCCCTCGTCGACTTAAATTGTTGCCACCACGCAGATGCCCTACCACATAGCTTGGTAGCGATCAACGAAACCCTTTTGTTTTCTAGAACTTCTTTGAATTCAAATACTTCTTCAACAGCAACAAGCAAATGAATGAACTAGTCAGGCTTTAAAGTGTCCCCATTAAACTCAGGAATATTAACCCTTATTTCAGTCTCCCAACGCCTATCATTATTCTTCCTTCGATCTCTCATTCGTCGCCCTACTGACTGTTCATCAACAGACGGACCATCACCAAACGGGTTTTCTTCCAGATCTGCATCTTCATCCTCGTAAAGGCGATTACGAGGCCTCCTATTGTTTATCAAATTATTCATCTGGTAGGTCAATTGGTCAATTAATTGATCGAATCACTCCTCCACTCTACCCATAATATGTTGCTTAAATTCTTGTTCATACAAGTCCTACAAAGTCCTGGTTTTCCTTGGAGGCATCTTAATCAAGAACTTCGGCTCTTGATACCAACTGATATAGACTAGAAACAAGATAAATAAATTAGATTTGTTGATTCTAATGATACCAGAAAGTCAGAAACAATTCCTTCCAACAATCACTGATTCTGATGAATACGAATTATTAGGGTAAAACACGACAACTCAACGGCCAAAGCTTTAACTTTTATTAAACTGAAAACTGTCTTTCTAGGATTACAGCAGAATGTTTAAATAATGCAAGGAAACAAAGAAACACCCTAAAGCACCAATGGGCTGGACTGTGGCCCAAAGACAAACTACAACGAAACTGAAAAATAACACAAAAGTGCAAATAAATGATAGTAAAACGGAATTTTGGGCCTCGAAAAATCCTTAACCAGCCTAAAGGGGGATACCGCGTCGTTCCTCTCGCTTTTCCGGTCGTTTTGATAGGTCATTGGCTGAAAACGGACTTACGATGCTCAAGTTATGGTTGTTTTAAGAAAGTCATCTTCTTCACGCTATCTTGGGCTTCCAGAAACAAGTCAACGCGTTCTTCAATACTTGGTCCTCCATTAATTTTTATAATGTACCCTTCGTTTTTCTCATTTTTGAAAGCTCTTCAATTGTTTGATGTTGGGAAAAATCTTGAAATGCCCCAAGATTTCACTCTTTTTCCTTTTTGCACCCACCAAATGAGAATTTCTCAAAACGTCTTATGCAACCTATGGAACATATGCAGCTTATCACTTATGCGACTTGTCCAAAAATATATAAAATCTACTTTATTCCCTATGACACAAGTACATTTGTGTAAGAATGTGTATGAATTTTTCTTTATGCAACTTCATGTATTTTTTATTCGACTTGTATTAAAAAACATTTTTTATTAAAAAATAAATAAAACACTATTCTAATTTATTTAGTTTTAATTTTATTTGTATGCAACTTGTACTTTTGTTAGACAATGATTTGACATTTACGTAAGAGTTTTTTTGACAAAATCTATGTGTACTTTTATGCGACTTGTACTAATATAAATATAATAAAAAGTACTATAAATAAATATGCAAAAGTATGTGTGTGTAAGAATTTATTTTAGGGTTAAGTCTGTGGATAGCCCGTGAACTTTCCAGAAAAACCTATGTTTGGCAACTTAGTTAAGAAAATAATATTATTACCCATCAAAGTATATCATGACTACCTAGTATCACCCATATTACCGCTTGAAGATATAATAGTAAATGTTAATATATTCTATTTTCTTATAAACAATTAACTGATCAAACTTGTAGGTCCCATCACCACCAGTAATTTCTTCTTCTTCATTCCCACGACTCCACTCATTGTAATCACACAAACACCACCATTACCTACCGTCGAAGTAAATTTTTTTCTTTTTTATCTCACTTTCATTTCATCTAACAAACCCAGAATTAGAATAATGTGTAAACATATCAGTTATAAATACAACACATGTTATAACATAATATCAAAGAGATAGAAACAAATT
>JANFOE010002205.1:0-60640 GCA_025667525.1 Glebionis coronaria
AGCACGGTTTGAACCCTGGTCTGAGCATCCGGATGCAAGATTCTAATACAAACAGATTTACCAACTACGCTAACAAAGTATTTGTGTTTTCTTATGAAAAACTCCATTAATAAATTCTTCCAAAGAAACATACAATTTTAAGATAATGAGATAAAATCTTCTAAAATATTGTTCCAAGTACCCCTAATTATATGGCATATATTCATTCAAAACTTTTAGACTGTTTAAAATTCATTCAACATACGCATATTTTTTTTCAAGAAAACTAATTAACCAAAAACCCTAATTCTGGTACGTATTCATTGATTAAATGTGCTTACTATTTTCTTTTACTCATTCATAACAGAGGGTCAACAGGAACTGGATCTAAAGACGGCTATCTTGACTCAAGAAAAGGTCATCCTGTTAGCCCATTCAGGAGACCATAGGCCTTTTCCTATTGTATCTGGTATTTTTCCTATTGTATCTGTTACTATAAAAATTTTGGAACTTCTCTATTTTGTTTATCTCCTCAGATACTCAAGACTTTATTTGAGATTGTTTTGCTCGAGGATTGTGAATCAGTCAGGTCTTAGAAGACCGATGCTGAGCTTAGATACTAATCAAATAAGCACGTAAGACACTACCTTGTGATTGCTTTTGAAACTACATAAAAATAGCACACTTAAGATGAGAAGTTTTTTTTTACTTTCCTTATAGGTGATATTGGATGACTAATGTGTAGCTTTTGAATGACTTCATTTTTTTTTAATTTGAAAGAAATTTAGATGATCTAACCACTTCCAGCTACTGACTTGCTTAAAATTAAGTCCATAAGTGGTTAAGCAGAGATTGTGATTCGTTGCAAGTGAAATATGCTACTTATGCAAAAATAAAAATAAGGTATAGTAAACTTATGTCTTTCAGGTAGGCGTTGAAGGCTATACTATTATCTACTATATTTGATCTATATATCAAATTCTTGACGGACACAATTGGTCAAAATGATTCCATTCTTTCTGATTCTTTCCGGCAATGATACTCTTTGAAAGGGTTTAAAGCATGGCGTGCATCACCGAAGATCTTGCCTCTGATAGTTCTGAGATTACTAATGAGATTTGCTGCAAGTGAAAAACACACCACCATTATAATCCCGAACCCTTTTGAAAATCACACATAAACAACATGGCAACAAAATTCCATCTGAACCATATACAATCTAGAACCATATGCTCCGAAGGAATATAGAACGTAATAAAGCTTTCACTAGGGACCATCAATGATGGGACACTAATGCATCCGCTGTATCGTTTTCAATATGAGAAACTTCTATTTCCAATCTGATTATTATATCTTTTAACCCTCCCAACTTGCGGAATATAAGAGCAGATGGATTGCTGAAATTCATAAAAGCTTTCAAAGCTGGATTGCTGACATTTGTGAACGCACTTAGTTCAATAGGTCAGTTACGTTTTTTTGATTAACCTTATGTTGACTCACGTTTTTACTGTGCATTTTACTCTTTAGATGACCCGGCATATCAAAATTTGTGATAACAGATAGAAACGCTATACCTGGACCAAGAAGTATGTTATTCTCCTGCCATACGCGACTTGAATCCTTTAGACGCATCATCATTTTTCAGATGCATAGTTTTTATGCATGCATGTCTTGCTTATCTACATCGGAAATTGGATGCACGGCTAATATGAGATTAACCCAAAGACTGTTTATGCGAGTTCTTTGAATAAACCTGTAAATCTAACTATACGTCAAAAGTTCATAAGGTATTTTGAATAATTATATTCATGTTTTAAGAAAATAAGTTTGGTCAGTTATTATAATGCTTATTTGCTCGCTATTAATTGGTGCAGAGGCGGATCATGCTTTGGACAAAGCCAGAAAGCACAAAAAAGACAACTTGAAGACACGTTGAATCTTGTCCTTAAGAATAGGAAGGTAAGCATATGATCACAACATTGTATTACAGAATATCATTTGTTATAAGTTATACATATGGTTAATTTGAAGATAAACTGAAGGAAATGCGCGAAGCTCGAGTTATGTTCACGTTATATTTTTTAAATATAGCTGAATCTCAATAGTTATATAACCAAATGTAGGACGTACTGAGACATTATTTTCCTTTTTAGTTAAGTGTATAATTTTGTCTTGCAGTCACCTCGGACCTCCTCAAAGACGGACTGCAGAGGAAGAAGCTCAGCACCCATAACCAGAGGTAATGTTTAAAACTTGTTTAAACTAAATTACTGCAACAATGTGCTCCCCCACCGCCACTTGGCATTGCAGGAACCAATTCGGAGAAAGGTCAGTCATCAAATCTTAATGACTCGGCTTCTACCAAGCTTCCTCCACCTCCTCCACCGCCAGGGTTGCCACCAAAGTTGGCAAGGTATGCTTAACTGATCTTAACTCTTGGTTTTTTATATTTTACCTGCAAAATATGTTAAACTTGGTTTGATATATTTCAATATTTATACTATTATTTATTTTCCCGACTTAGGAATCATATGAGGTAAGATTAGGCAAAGTTCATCATCTTGTGGTGCTCAGTGCAGGACACCAAGGTATGCTTAATTGATCTCAACTCTTGGTTTTTTATATTGTATCTAAAAAATATGTTAAGTTGATTTGATATATTTCAAAACTTACACTATTATTTATTTTCACGACTTAGGAATCATCTAATATATACTTGAAAGTAATCTGGTATATGTTGTTTTCAAATGTTGTTGCAGGCCTGAAGGATCCAAATGGAAACATGAAGATCAAATGGGATATAATGCAATGGACATCCAACAGTGTGGTAAGTAACTCGTCTTTTTTAGTCGCTTGATACTTTCCTAGAAGCTGCTTGATTTGTTACTAATTTTTTTAGGTTCATCTATAGGCAACAATCGCGATGAACATTTTCCTAATGTACCGCCACATCCAGAATCCACGGTGGACGTGGGCTAAGAAAGAAGTAATATGGCTCATGGTCGGGGCTCAGACCACCGAACAAGGAGATTGTTCTGAGTTGAAAGCCAACCTCCTATATTGTTGACGATATTAGTTATATTAGTAGTGTTTGCTACGCGGTGCCCCATCAGTTTAGTAAACAGAACATGCACAGACGTGGTGGAAGTGATCAACAGCTTTCCATTAACACAAGTTTCGCCACATCCGTGAATGGTCCATAGCCTTTGAATCCTGAACCTGTTTTTACCAATGTCGGAACTTCTAAAGGTGAGTACTATTTTTTTCCCTAAAATCTTTTGAAAGTATCATTAGTTTCAATTGTATTATCTTTCTCCTTGCACTATTTGCAATCTGTTGAAAAATGAAAGCACAGACGGATCCTTAAGCTGCACAGCAAAGCAATTACAAAATCTTTAGTATCTAATTTCGGTGAATTAGTACTAACTTAAGCAAGATTGGGTGAAAAGTAATACCATCCAGTTGAGGTAATCAAGGTCTAAATCATTTGATGAAAAGTCAGTAGCTTATAGGCTGTCAAAATAGCAGTAAGGTATACCTGTCTAGAGCCCGAAAACACATGTATTTTTGTTGTTATACCATATTAAGGGAGAATTTGGTTTTCACTCTTTCCACATCATCCAAGTTCTTGAGGAGCTTATTAAGCTTGCAAATTTTATCAATCAATCAAATGAAGGCTTTAGTAGAGAAGATAAAAGAATAATTGAACCTAAACATGTTTTCAAGGCATCTGGAATTAAGTAATTAATCAAATTTCCTCATTGTAATTAGTCAAAAGTTTACACTTATCAAATAGTACTCGGTAACTAACATTCAAGTCAAAGATCGACAAGACCTTTTATGTGATGTGGTATGCGTTTAACTGATATGCAATGCACCGTGTTTCACGCCACTATCATTATTACCACAGAAAACCAAGCATATCTGGTACTAATTGTGCCTTTCATTTGATGAGCATGTAATGGGACACCAATCAATTCATTTATGTTCATTTTGTTAAAGTTTATCCGTTTGTCATTTCAATTATTTTACTAGAAATATAGATGGGACACCAATCAATTCAGAAACCAGAAAGCAAAGGGTAATCATGTTATTGAGAGATGCTATGTCAAATCAAATTCCAGCCTTTTGGCATAGGGGATTCCCACGGTAATTTATCATTGTAAGATAGTTTTATTGTGACACCCTAGAATCGAGGTCATTAACGATACCCTAAATTACGCTAATTTTTGAAATTTTTAATAAATTTTATTTTCTATACTTATAAGTATTTTGGTTAAAGCCGATGTTCGAGGTTATAATTTTTACGTTTGACGTTTTAAGAAGGACGATGACGATTACGATCCCGAGGGATGCCCAAATTTTATATAATTATTGACGATTTATCGATAAAGTAATTTTTCGAGAATTTTATTTACGGTTCGTGTTAAGTTGAGTCGGGTGAGTTTTATAGCCTTCCGAGTACATTTAAAGTATCCCAAAAATATTTTGGAGCGTTCGGGAAGATTTCCGACTCCCGTAAAATTTTCAAAATTGACAAATGAGTCGAACCCGCAAAGTTTTGAGGACGTTTTCCATTTGAGGCCAAAAGAAGTTAAAAATTGCAACAAGGCCCCTCCCAACCCACCAAAAAGGCCAAAAGTGACAAACACACAAACACATACTAAACATTCACCAAAAATCAAACACTCTCTCCCTCCCTTCTCTCTAAAGCCGACGGACACCCCCAACACCAAGAAAAATTCACCAAAAATCTTTTTCCACTTGATTTTCCTAAAAACTAAGGTTAGACCACATCTAGTTTGGTCATTCCCCACATGTTCATGTGCTCAAATCCCACATGCATTAACAAAAAATTTTCAAGATTTTTCCATATGATCCAAATTCGTTTTGTGGCTAAATGTGCTAATGCATGTTGATTTTAAGAGTTATGGAAGTATAAACACCAAGAAAACCCACCAGAATCAATTTGGTTGTGGTGATTGGGTCACCCAAACCCCACGGCAATGGGGGTGTTTGGGGAGCCATGGTTGTTGTTGATTTTGAGTGTTGTTCTTATGTTTGGCTTAATGTTTTAGGATGTTTTACATAGGTTTCACTAGTTGCATGTTCATTTCTTTGAAGTTTTGATTTTGAGATTGGTTGATCAATAGGGGTAGGACTGAAATTTGATGTTAGGATATGTTTGGGAAGGCTTAAGATGATGTTTAGTGGTGGTTAGAAGTCTTGGAATCGAGTCTAAGTGCGTTTTTGGTATGGTCATTTTTAGGCAGAAACATTTGGTCCATTTCATAAAAATTATTTTTTTTTCCAGGTCTTGAAAACTAAATTTAGTGATAGAGGGTCTTTCTAGCTTTAATTTGGTATAAGGTAGAGCCCGTGACTCAAAACGAGCTAAAAGTTATGACATTTTAAAGATCGGGTACCGGGAGACGAGGACTTTCATAATCCGAATTTGTGCAAAGTTTTAGTCAAATCCCGAGGGTCACAAGTATAAATTGGTAAATGGTCAAGGGTCAAAATTTGGTCCCTAACCTGTACAAATGAGTCTATATGTTGACTTAGGAGTCAAAGAAGTCAAAGGTATTTTTCATATAGGTCAAAGAGGTCAAAATTGGTCGAAGCGCAATTTCAGCCCGTAAAATGTAGTCGTGGAAAAGAGTTGCGTAACGGGTCGTAAAAGTAAAAACTTTTATTGGGCTTAAAAACATGTTATCTACAGGTCTTATAGGATTTTTGGAAATTTTGTCAAATTTTATAAGTGTGGTTTAATAAGGTAAAACAGCCCGTACTTTAGTCGAGTACCGGCGAGAATGGGTAAAAATGGACAACGTAAGTAGTGAGAACAAATGGAATAAAATGAGTGATACTTGTTGTTTTTGTTTTTGGCGTGAGTTATATTTGTCCTAAGTGACTAGTATAAATGTATTTTATACAGTACCGTAAAGTATTTAAATGAGATTACTCATTACGCGTTATTTGTGATAGGTGTTGATTTAACCGGGCATCCGTTTTGTCGTCAGTGATCATCCCTCGAACTACCGACTACTTAAGATATAAGGTGTGAATTTATAGCCTCGCTTATACTTATTTCAAATTGTTTTACCCGCGAGGGAAATGCATGCTAGTTTTTAAAAGGAACGTATATCATGAATGATTGTTAGACCCGAAAGTTGCCTTAGAAATTGTGTTGAGTACCAAAGTTGCAAAAGTCCCTAAAATCATGAACTATTAACTATTGTCCTGCCCTCGAGTAGGGGGAAATAGCCGCTTATGCAATTTGTAGTACTACGGGGTTAACGACCCAATGCTAGCCGAGAAGCTGTACTTATAGTAAGTTCTGCGGTAGATTATTTTGTATGAGAAATAAGGTATAATTGCAACTGATGCCTTTAGAAGGGGCACTGGTTTCATCTGAATCACGCCGGTATTTATTACGCGGGTGATTGAGTTAACGGATTAGTGTCATGAGCTTAAACACAATTGTCAGTATCCTGATTATAGTTTGTTTGATCGACAAGACTATAAATGATCACGAATGGTTTTTATTATATATATATACGTTCAAATGGATTGTAAAACCTATGAATTCCACTCAACGTTTTCGTTGACCAAATTTTTGGCATGTGTTTCAGGTAACCGCTGAGGTGTAGGATGGAGCATGCATGGGATGGATGTTGTGTGTACGGCTTGGAGTCCGCTTGTTTTTCCCTCCTTTTTCTAATTAAACATTTTTAAGTTTAATGTCATGAGGTTGTAAACTGAAATTCTTGGGTTGAGATTCATGGGGACCGAAAACGCTAAACTCTGTGTACCAAATTAGGGTTGGAAAAACTGTGGACATGTATCATCTAAAAATTTTAAATTTCAAGTTTTAAGTTGACGTCTTTTTAGCGTCGTTTGATATATCTTGTGTGCAATGAATACTATGTAGCACCCATTGTTGTAGTTCCGCTGCGCATAGCAATTGTGGGGGTGTTACAGATTGGTAATCAGAGCCACGAGTTATAGAGAACTAGGTCGTTTTTAAAAATCCTAAACTATAACTTTTGGTGTCGTAAGAAAGGGTCCAAGCACACACAACTATCCTGCATGGCTCCGGTAAGATTTATTGTTGTATTTATGGCATTTGACGTATACTTTTGAGTAAAGTATATATGTGGGTAATTATTACGTAAGTATGGAATTACTATATGTAGACGTTGAATTTTACGTGAAATATCCGACATCGTAATTTTTGTACTAATCATGCATGAGCATCATATTATTACATTTCGGGCATATGTACCACCTTTGCATTGCATTTGCATGCATATATTTATAATTATTGTATAATTACTTATGTACCCTCCAAAATTCGCTGTTATTGCAGGAATGGCCGAGGTACCGCCCAACGATAACGGAAACGATTACGTCGTAGGTCGAGTGGGGGAAAGTGTTGGAACAGCAGCTGAAGGACAAGCTGAGACGAACGATGTACGAGCCCAGGACCCCGACCCAAGGAGAACTACTTGCCCCACGCCTATGCGTACTTCCCATCTGGTTGGTGTACCAGATATCCCCAGAAGAGCCGAAGGTGCAATGAGCGCAAATTCTCTTCATCAAGGCATCCCAAGAATTTGCTGTCCCGGACCGAGGATTTATCATGACGTACGACGGACTGTGAGAGGTTTGGAAGGATCGATGTGCATGAGGTATGTAGTGGAATCAAGGGTGGTCAGTAGATTCGACGAGAATGAAAAGGCGGACGAAAGACTGTTGGAAAGGACGGCAAGAATTGAGTATGACGGGAATGTGAACAAAAGTGACATCAACAGTTTAAAATCAATGGTTGCGAATTTAAGTGCTAGTCTTGACCGTGTTAGGGAGGATCAGATGAGGTTGTCGAGGATGCAGAGTTGGGAGCATCGTGTGAGGGATTCATTGCCCCCGGATTGGAGATTCGTGGACGATTTGGAGATGGAGGCGAACGACTTCATGATTCAGCCGCCTACTGGAGGTGCTTGTATTACGGTGGGAAATCAGGTAGCGATTGAGTGTGGATCCACATCAGGGACGAAAAAGGAAACAGAATGTGAGCCGGATGAAAAAGGAAAAAGAAAAATGGATGATGTGGATGAGGACGTTAGTGATGAGGAAACCGAGGAAGACGACGACGAGCCGCCATCCAAGAGGCCGTGTGGATCACCACATGCCTAGTTACTTGTTTTGTATTTTCTTTGATCATTGTAATAGAACTATTTTGGACCTTTGTATGATGGTATTATGACGAGAAACTCAAGTACTTGAAGTTTTATGGTGAACGATTGTAGTGGCAATACTTGTCACGATTTTGGTTAATTATCAATACAATCTATGTTACCTTTCATGATCTGTGATATGTCTTAAATTTGATCTTTTGTGGTGTGAATTGATGAATATTAGTAACTCCGTAGTGATGTGTCGTTGTATGTATTTTATGTCTGGGAAACTTGATATGAATACTTACATTGTTTTTCTATTTTCCTTGTCTTGCAGAAAGAGATATTCGATAACACCATGCCTCCAAAGTTGACTGCCGATCGTGTTAACACCATGATTCAGGAAGCTATAGCAAATGCGTTGGAAGCGGACCGAGCTGGGAGAAATCAGGATCCAGGAAGGAACGCGGGGAGACAGCAAGCCCCGAGAGTGTGTACCTATTCTAGTTTTATGAAGTGCGGTCCCACGCAGTTCCGTGGAACGGGTGGAGCTTTAGAACTTAGACGATGGTTGGAAAAAGTTGAAAGTACGTTTGAAATCAGTGGTTGTGCAGAAGCGGATAAAGTAAAGTTTGCAGCAGCTACGTTTCTCGATGATGCGTTAAGTTGGTGGAATACCCAGGTAGCTACGGTTGGATTGGCTGTAGCAAATGCAAGGACGTGGAATGCGACCAAAGCGTTGTTGACTAAGAAATTTTGCCCAGAGGAGGAATTGGGGCAATTGGAGGACGAATTGAGGCATTTGACCTTGAAGAACAACGATATAGCTGCTTACACCAGGAGATTCAATGAGTTAAGTCTTTTGTGTCCGGACATATTTGCCAATGATGCCAAGAAAATGAAGCAGTATATTAAGGGTTTATCTAGCAACATCAAAGGTGAAACAACTTCGTCAAAACCTGGAACGTTTGATGAAGCGGTTCAAATGGCTCACGCTTTGATGGACGTTAAGCTTCAGGACAAGCAGAACTACATTGCTGAAGGCAACAAAAGGAAATGGGAAGCGGCACAAAGTAATCAATCCCAAGGCCAGAACCGAGGTGGAAATCGAAACAACCATGGGCCGAACCGTAATCAACAGTTTAATCAGAGAAGGAACGAAGGGATGAGGGCCGTGACGAATCCTAGAGGTGTGAAAGTGAATCCCCATTGTGGAAAGTGCAATTTGTATCATGTTGGAAATTGCCCGCCGGCATGCGGCAAGTGTGGAAAGGCAGGTCATAGGACATCTGGTTGTCGAACGGGAGGAGTAGCCACTGGGGCTAATGCTATTAGGATGAGGGGATGTTATAGTTGTGGAGAAAGGGGTCATGTGCAAGCGAATTGCCCGAAGGCAGGAAACAGGCGGGGAGGTAATAATGCGGCAGCTGTGTATCAAGTGGGAACTGCTGATAAACCACAGGGTCCCAATGTGGTTACCGGTACGTTTTTGCTAGACGCTTGTTATGCTAGTATTTTATTTGATTCTGGCTCCGACAAGAGTTTTGTAGACGTTAGATTTAGTCGTCATATTGATAGAGAACCGGTGTTGTTAACGACTAGTTATAATGTTGAATTAGCCGATGGAAAAATTGTTAGCACGAATTCTATACTAAAAGGGTGTACCTTGAAGTTAGGAAATTACGCTTTTAAAATCGACTTGATGCCTATAGAGCTAGGATCGTTTGACGTGATTGTGGGAATGGATTGGCTAATGGCGCATAGTGCTACGATCGTCTGTGGTGAGAGATTGGTTCAGATTCCGCTGAGGAATAGGGTTTTGACGGTAAAGGGAGACGAATGCACTTCTCGTTTGAAGGTGATTTCGTGTTTGAAAATGATGAAGTACATAGAGAGCGGATGCGATGTGTTTTTGGCACAGGTTTCGAGCGATGGTGATGTAGAGGCGAGGATTGAAGAGGTACCAGTTATTCGCGAGTATCCGGATGTTTTTCCAGACGAGTTGTCAGGTTTACCGCCTACCCGTGAGGTCGAGTTTCGAATTGATTTAGTGCCAGGAGCTGCGCCGGTTGCACGTGCACCTTATCGCTTAGCACCATCTGAGTTAAAGGAGTTAGCGGATCAATTGAAGGAATTGATGGACAAAGGATTTATTAGGCCGAGCTCATCACCTTGGGGAGCGCCAGTGTTGTTCGTAAAGAAGAAGGATGGTTCGTTTAGGATGTGTATCGACTATAGGGAACTCAATAAGCTGACGGTTAAGAATCGGTACCCATTGCTGAGGATTGATGATTTGTTCGATCAATTGCAAGGTTCCAGTGTATACTCTAAGATCGATTTAAGATCAGGGTATCATCAACTACGTGTAAGAGAGGAGGATATTCCTGTAACTGCCTTTCGTACGCGGTATGGACACTTTGAATTTCGAGTGATGCCGTTTGGGTTGACGAACGCGCCTGCTGTATTCATGGATCTTATGAATCGCGTGTGCAAGCCGTATCTAGATAAGTTTGTTATTGTTTTCATCGATGATATACTTATTTACTCTAAGAGTAAGGAGGAGCACGAGAAGCACCTAAGAAAGATTTTGGAGTTGTTAAGAAAGGAGAAGCTGTATGCAAAATTCTCTAAGTGTGAGTTTTGGTTGGAATCAGTGCAGTTTCTAGGTCATGTGATTGATAGTGAGGGAGTTCGTGTAGATCCTGCTAAGATAGAAGCGATCAGGGAATGGTCAGCACCGACGACGCCGACTGAAGTTCGACAATTTCTGGGTTTAGCGGGGTATTATCGAAGGTTTATCGAAGGATTTTCGTTGATTGCAAAACCATTAACGCGGCTTACCGAAAAGAATAGGGTGTACGAATGGGGAAAAGAGGAAGAACTTGCTTTCGAAATGCTCAAGGATAAGTTATGTTCCGCGCCGATTTTATCATTGCCTGAAGGAACCGAAGATTTCGTAGTGTATTGTGATGCGTCTCGTAAGGGTTATGGAGAAGTTTTAATGCAACGTGAAAAGGTGATAGCTTACGCGTCGAGGCAATTAAGGAAGAACGAGGAGAACTACACGACGCACGATTTGGAATTAGGAGCGGTAGTTTTTGCGTTGAAACTGTGGAGACACTATCTGTATGGGACAAAGTATGTTGTATTCACTGACCACAAGAGTTTGCAGCACATTTTAGATCAAAAGGAGTTGAATATGCGACAGAGACGATGGGTTGAACTACTGAGTGATTATGACTGCGAAATTCGCTACCACCCTGGGAAGGCGAATGTTGTAGCGGATGCATTGAGTAGGAAGGAACGGGAGAAACCTTTGAGGGTTAGAGCTTTAGTGATGAGTGAGAGCGTTGACTTAACCGAAACCATACTGAAGGCTCAGGAGAGAGGATTAATGAAAGGGAATGTTGAAGCCGAAAACTTGGGACGAATGTTGAAACCTCTTTTCGTGATTAGGTCTGACGGACTGAGATATTTTGAGAATCGGATTTGGTTACCACTGTGTTCATCTGAGGAAGGAAAGCCTGGAGTTCGAGAATTGGTTATGAATGAGTCGCATAAGTCGAAGTATTCGATACATCCTGGATCGGATAAGATGTACCACGACCTGAAGAAAGTTTATTGGTGGCCGAATATGAAGGCAGATATTGCTCGTTACGTCAGTAAGTGTTTGACTTGCGCGAAGGTTCAGGCAGAACATAAGAAACCATCTGGACTGTTGGTACAACCGTAAATCCCAGAATGGAAATGGGAGAAAATCGCAATGGATTTCGTGACGGGTTTACCTAGGACTCCTAGTGGATGCGATATGATATGGGTAATTGTGGATAGGTTGACGAAATATGCTCATTTCTTACCTATGAAGAAGACGGACAGCATGGAAAAACTCGCCAGCGTGTACGTGAAGGAGATCGTCTGTAGACATGGAGTGCCGTTATCGATCATTTCGGATCGCGATAGTAGATTTACGTCGGAATTTTGGAAATCGCTTCAACGTGCGATGGGCACTGAATTGAGTTTAAGCACGGCTTATCACCCGGAAACTGACGGCCAGAGTGAACGAACGATTCAAACGATGGAGGACATGCTCCGAGCATGCGTGATTGATTTTGGGGGAAGTTGGGAACGCCACTTGCCTCTGGTGGAATTTTTGTACAATAATAGTTATCACGCGAGTATCAAGGCAGCACCGTTCGAAGCATTGTATGGAAGGAAGTGTAGATCGCCTGTGTGTTGGAGTGAAGTAGGGGAAAGTCAATTGACTGGACCCGAAATGGTTTTAGAAACGACAGAGAAGATTGTGCAAATCAAGAACCGACTACTTGCTGCGAGAAGCCGACAGAAGAGTTATGCCGATAATCGAAGGAAACCGTTGGAGTTTGAAGTTGGAGATATGGTTATGCTCAAGGTATCGCCGTGGAAGGGTGTAATTCGTTTTGGGAAGAAAGGAAAGTTGAGTCCGAGGTATATTGGACCGTTCAAGATCGTTGAACGAATTGGACCGGTAGCGTACAAGTTAGAATTGCCGACCGAGCTTAGTGCTATTCATGACACGTTTCACGTATCGAACCTGAAGAAGAGTTTGGCGGACAAGGAATTGGTGATTCCTTTGGACGAGATTCGACTAGACGACAAAATGCACTTTGTGGAAGAACCTGTGGAAATTATGGACCGGGAGGTCAAGCGGTTGAAGCGTAGTAGGATTCCCATTGTGAAGGTCCGATGGAATTCTAAGCGTGGACCGGAATACACCTGGGAACGTGAGGACTTTTTCAAGGAAAGGTATCCTCATCTGTTCCAGTAAGACGAAATGTGAGTACAAGAAGAGGCGAGCGCCGGGACGTCGCTCTCTTTAAGGAGGGGTGGATGTGACACCCTAGAATCGAGGTCATTAACGATACCCTAAATTACGCTAATTTTTGAAATTTTTAATAAATTTTATTTTCTATACTTATAAGTATTTTGGTTAAAGCCGATGTTCGAGGTTATAATTTTTACGTTTGACGTTTTAAGAAGGACGATGACGATTACGATCCCGAGGGATGCCCAAATTTTATATAATTATTGACGATTTATCGATAAAGTAATTTTTCGAGAATTTTATTTACGGTTCGTGTTAAGTTGAGTCGGGTGAGTTTTATAGCCTTCCGAGTACATTTAAAGTATCCCAAAAATATTTTGGAGCGTTCGGGAAGATTTCCGACTCCCGTAAAATTTTCAAAATTGACAAATGAGTCGAACCCGCAAAGTTTTGAGGACGTTTTCCATTTGAGGCCAAAAGAAGTTAAAAATTGCAACAAGGCCCCTCCCAACCCACCAAAAAGGCCAAAAGTGACAAACACACAAACACATACTAAACATTCACCAAAAATCAAACACTCTCTCCCTCCCTTCTCTCTAAAGCCGACGGACACCCCCAACACCAAGAAAAATTCACCAAAAATCTTTTTCCACTTTATTTTCCTAAAAACTAAGGTTAGACCACATCTAGTTTGGTCATTCCCCACATGTTCATGTGCTCAAATCCCACATGCATTAACAAAAATTTTTCAAGATTTTTCCATATGATCCAAATTCGTTTTGTGGCTAAATGTGCTAATGCATGTTGATTTTAAGAGTTATGGAAGTATAAACACCAAGAAAACCCACCAAAATCAATTTGGTTGTGGTGATTGGGTCACCCAAACCCCACGGCAATGGGGGTGTTTGGGGAGCCATGGTGGTTGTTGATTTTGAGTGTTGTTCTTATGTTTGGCTTAATGTTTTAGGATGTTTTACATAGGTTTCACTAGTTGCATGTTCATTTCTTTGAAGTTTTGATTTTGAGATTGGTTGATCAATAGGGGTAGGACTGAAATTTGATGTTAGGATATGTTTGGGAAGGCTTAGGATGATGTTTAGTGGTGGTTAGAAGTCTTGGAATCGAGTCTAAGTGCGTTTTTGGTATGGTCATTTTTAGGCAGAAACATTTGGTCCATTTCATAAAAATTATTTTTTTTTCCAGGTCTTGAAAACTAAATTTAGTGATAGAGGGTCTTTCTAGCTTTAATTTGGTATAAGGTAGAGCCCGTGACTCAAAACGAGCTAAAAGTTATGACATTTTAAAGATCGGGTACCGGGAGACGAGGACTTTCATAATCCGAATTTGTGCAAAGTTTTAGTCAAATCCCGAGGGTCACAAGTATAAATTGGTAAATGGTCAAGGGTCAAAATTTGGTCCCTAACCTGTACAAATGAGTCTATATGTTGACTTAGGAGTCAAAGAAGTCAAAGGTATTTTTCATATAGGTCAAAGAGGTCAAAATTGGTCGAAGCGCAATTTCAGCCCGTAAAATGTAGTCGTGGAAAAGAGTTGCGTAACGGGTCGTAAAAGTAAAAACTTTTATTGGGCTTAAAAACATGTTATCTACAGGTCTTATAGGATTTTTGGAAATTTTGTCAAATTTTATAAGTGTGGTTTAATAAGGTAAAACAGCCCGTACTTTAGTCGAGTACCGGCGAGAATGGGTAAAAATGGACAACGTAAGTAGTGAGAACAAATGGAATAAAATGAGTGATACTTGTTGTTTTTGTTTTTGGCGTGAGTTATATTTGTCCTAAGTGACTAGTATAAATGTATTTTATACAGTACCGTAAAGTATTTAAATGAGATTACTCATTACGCGTTATTTGTGATAGGTGTTGATTTAACCGGGCATCCGTTTCGTCGTCAGTGATCATCCCTCGAACTACCGACTACTTAAGATATAAGGTGTGAATTTATAGCCTCGCTTATACTTATTTCAAATTGTTTTACCCGCGAGGGAAATGCATGCTAGTTTTTAAAAGGAACGTATATCATGAATGATTGTTAGACCCGAAAGTTGCCTTAGAAATTGTGTTGAGTACCAAAGTTGCAAAAGTCCCTAAAATCATGAACTATTAACTATTGTCCTGCCCTCGAGTAGGGGGAAATAGCCGCTTATGCAATTTGTAGTACTACGGGGTTAACGACCCAATGCTAGCCGAGAAGCTGTACTTATAGTAAGTTCTGCGGTAGATTATTTTGTATGAGAAATAAGGTATAATTGCAACTGATGCCTTTAGAAGGGGCACTGGTTTCATCTGAATCACGCCGGTATTTATTACGCGGGTGATTGAGTTAACGGATTAGTGTCATGAGCTTAAACACAATTGTCAGTATCCTGATTATAGTTTGTTTGATCGACAAGACTATAAATGATCACGAATGGTTTTTATTATATATATATACGTTCAAATGGATTGTAAAACCTATGAATTCCACTCAACGTTTTCGTTGACCAAATTTTTGGCATGTGTTTCAGGTAACCGCTGAGGTGTAGGATGGAGCATGCATGGGATGGATGTTGTGTGTACGGCTTGGAGTCCGCTTGTTTTTCCCTCCTTTTTCTAATTAAACATTTTTAAGTTTAATGTCATGAGGTTGTAAACTGAAATTCTTGGGTTGAGATTCATGGGGACCGAAAACGCTAAACTCTGTGTACCAAATTGGGGTTGGAAAAACTGTGGACATGTATCATCTAAAAATTTTAAATTTCAAGTTTTAAGTTGACGTCTTTTTAGCGTCGTTTGATATATCTTGTGTGCAATGAATACTATGTAGCACCCATTGTTGTAGTTCCGCTGCGCATAGCAATTGTGGGGGTGTTACATTTATTCCCCCTAAAAAAACTTAAATATCACGGTACATGTAACCTTTTTCTAAAAAAAATGAACAGGCAGTTTTTACAAGCTTTGGCAAGTTTTATTTGTCAACTGTGTTGTTTGCTTTTCTTCTACCAGTCCACACAGATAATGAACAGCCCCTCAACTCCAGTCCGGGCTCCAGTTCAAGGTCCACAACCACCTCGAGCAATAGTCCTGGTATGCCTTCAAAGTTTGTCGAACATGGAGCGGTATGGTTCAGGTACTATTTTCACACTAATCTAATATCTTCTTGAAAATCCTTTGTAAGTGGAATATTTTCTAGCCTGCAGAAGATGAAAACGGTTATGGATTAGAAGTTTTAGTGGATGTTTGAAATACTTTAAAAATTGTTCTTGCTTGAATGTGATAAGATATTGACTATGTGTGTAGGCAGAGAACGCTTTAAAGAAGAACTTTAAATCTTATGGAGCTTGGCATCACCGGAAATGGGTAGTAAGCAAAGGGAATACTTCAACAGAGCATGAAATTGAGCTTTTAAATGAATTCCAGGCTAAAGACAAGCGTAATTTCCACGCATGGAATTACCGAAGGTAATGACGTGCATTTGATGATATATTTAATTGGTGGACTATGTAGTTTAAGTGGAACTTTTTTTTGTTATGCACGATTCAGATTTATAGCAGGACTGAAGAACATACCAGACGAGAAGGAGCTGAAATATACTACACATATGATAGATTCGGAGTTCAATAATTATTCGGCTTGGCATAATCGTAGGTATTACCATCTACTATAAATTCGCTAATTTGCACGTGGCACTGTGGTTCAAGGGGATATTAGGAGGATGGACGACTTCATATGTTAGGGTTCCATATATTTGTATATCGTTATATAGGTAGTTTAATAAAAGACTTATGTTTGCCTGACCAGGAAAAATGATGATCTTAACATGCTCCTTTGCTATCTATTTACTCAATGTATCATTAGATGTTGATTCCTTTTGTAACACCCCCAAATTACCACGCAGCGGAATACCACTTTGGGGCGCTACTCATAGCACATCACACACAATCATAGAAAACGACCTCAAAAGAGACATTAAAATATTACACAATCTTGTCTAAAAAGTTTCCCATCCCAATATATATTAAATCAGAGTAGCGTTTTGTCCCAAAAACCGTTACCAATACATCACATTCATTAAAGACTTTAAAAGTCATTCATTTCATTTCAAAGGATGGAAAAATAATATAAAGTTTAGACAAGTAAGCACCAACTTCCTCCATGCATGCTCCGCTGCTATCCATCTTGATTACCTGAAATACATGCTTAAAATCATCAACACAAAGGTTGAGCAAGTCTATAGGTTTTACAAATCATTATTTGAACACAAGAATTTTAATCATCTCTATCTTGTCACACAGACAAGTCATATATTTATCGATAAATGCCTTAAGCTCATGCTACTGAACCTTAACCAACACGTCAAACCGTCTCACTTACGGCGCCCCTACTGAAAGGTAATATTGTCATATACCAGCGACCTCTTATACATAATATCCCTTTCAGGTGCTCATAAGGATACATACCCTAGGATAAGGTTTGTCAAACTCAAATAGATCTACCATATGTATTAGCGTTTACCTCACAAGGTAATTAACAGCACATGAAATTCAGGGACTTCATAAGACAATGGTACTTAGGCATTTATCATCATATTCGGGTCCAGCATACCGAAAACAACTTGTGTTCCTTTTATAAAAACAAGCATGTATTCCCCCTCGCGGGTTAAAATCATTTACAAGATAATAAAAAACGAGGCTATAGACTTACCTTAATAAGAAGTAAGAAACAATAAGTTCTTCGAGACGAGTAGACGAATGCCGACGAATCAACCACGACCTATAATAGTTGCGTGTACTTAATTTCACATTCAAAATAATATAACACAGAAAATGATATTTTACACTTGTATATATATGTATTAGCATGTATTACAAACCAATGCTTAAGAATCCATTTCCAAAAATCTAATGAAAATGCATACTTAGAAAGATTTGACAACTTTAACTTTCTGGCCAACTTTGACTTTTCTAGTCATCTTTGACCTTCAGGTCTGACCTGATTAATTGACCAAATGAACGGTATTTTCATGATTAAAGACTGAAGCATTTTGATGCAAAACGACATTTAGGACAACTTTCTATTTATACCCGAGACCTGAAACTTAACAAAAACGGACCAAAATGCCCCTGCAAGTTTTGTGCGAAATTACAATTTTGACGTTAAAATTCCATATTTTACTTGTAACTTTTACCCCGTTGCTACTCGTTTTCAGGTCTGATTCCCTCGCGGTAGAGGTAAAACAACATTCGTTTCGGCCGAAGGCCGAAACGGACCAAAAATGACCGATTTACTCCTCGCATCAGATCTGTCAAAAACGATGATTTTTAGAAAAACGCAGGTTTTAAATTAGCTAGAAGACCCCTAAATGTTCAGTTTCAAGACCACTTTCCTCGCTGTAGACGTAAAATGACATTTTAAACAACTTCACAGTTTTACTCGAACACTGAAACGGAGCAGAAACGACAGATTTACCCCTCGCATCAGATCTGTCAAAAACGACGATTTTTAGAAAAAACGCAGGTTTTAAACTAGCTAAAAGACCCCTAAATGTTTAGTTTCAAGACCACTTTCCTCGCGGTAAATGTAAAATGACATTTTAAACAACTTCACAGTTTTCCTCGAACCCTGAAACGGAGCAGAAACGACAGATTTACCCCTCGCATCAGATCTGTCAAAAACGACGATTTTTAGAAAAAACGCAGGTTTTAAATTAGCTAGAAGAGCCCTAAATGTTCAGTTTCAAAGACCACTTTCCTCGCGGTAGACGTAAAATGACATTTTAAACAACTTCACAGTTTTACTCGAACCCTGAAACGGACCAGAAATGGACGATTTTGCCCCTGCAGATTCTGCACAGCAGTTAATTATTTTTATAATATAAAATCTGATTTTTAACTTTTATAACTTTCAAATAGACGCCAAAACTTCATTTTTGAGAGCTAAGAGTCGTGCCATACATCGAAACGTTTGTATGGACTACGCCTAACATATTCCAAAACTGAAAATCATTTTAGAACACTTTCAATTTACCGAAATAATCAAAAACTTTCTGCCCAAATTTAGGTATCTCTCAACCCCTCAAATCAACAATTCTCATCGCCAAAATCAATTTCAACACAACCAAACTATCCTAACATCAAAACTAATCAACTAGAATCATCAAGAACTTCAAAACACTAACATATATTAATTCCTATGGATTCTTAAACATGATCAAACTACATGCACATAAATAATTGAGCTAATGTATTAAAAAAATAAGCAAAAGACTAACAAAAACTTACAAATATCAAGATGATCAAAATCAAACAACCGTAGTGGGTTCTTGGTTGCACCCGGCTATATCCAACACCAATAGAGGATCAAAAATTTTGATTTTTATAATACCTACTTGTTTTTAGCAATATTTATCAATCCTTAGCACTTCCCAAACACAAAATTCGGATTACATCATCATTGATGATTTCTTGAAAATTTTAATTTTTCTAAAACACATGCATCATGTTAAATTGATGGTGGGGATTTGAATAGGAATGATAAGTGAATGATTTGAATGATTTAATTGTGTTTTTATTGAAGATTTTTTATGATGGCAATGATGGTTGTTGTTTCTGAGTCGAACTAGAGAGAAAGAATAACAACATCTCTTTTTTTTCTATGTATCTCTGTTTTTTTTAAGTAGTGATAATAATGAGTAAGGGGGTGTTTGGCAACAAGTTTTGCTAGACATCATAAAAATAAAGTAAGGGTGTGTTTGGTTTAGTGTTGCGCTACCGGTACGAACCAAGACAAAAGGGCTTCGGCCGGTTTTTACCATTTTAAAAATGACTATAATTAAATCTCGAGCCCGATAATTAAATTAATGCATAACAAATTATAAGAACACGTTTTCGACTCGTTTACAACCGAATACGACCATAAGTCGAAAAATACAAAAAATAAAAATAATAGCTCTCACAGCTAAAATATGGCATTCGTTGTCTTCTCGATTATTTATTGGGTAAATTCCATTCGTCAGAACATCAAATAAAGGATCATTCACCGGTTTCCACTTAAACCGTCAAACAATACAATACTTACGTTCACCTAGAAATTCAAAATCGGTAACATAGTTAGGGTAAAATAATGGCGTTAAATTCGGGTTATTACATTCTCACCTCCTTAAAGGAGCGACGTCCCGGCGCTCGAATCACTTCATACTCGTATTGTGCACTACTCGGAAGGATGAATTCACTTCTTTCTAAAGATGTCCTCACGTTCCCACGTGAATCTTGATCTACGTCTCGAATTCCATCAACACTTCTTCAAGCTCGACACACGTGAATTACACGAATTGCACGAAGCTCATCCGACGACTCCAATTTTATATTTCGTCAAAAGCGAGTTCATCGATACGGACATCATTCGGCGTATTCATTACTCTATCGGACGCATTACGATCTAAATCAAAACACAAAAAGAAATCACTAGGGACGTAAAATCAAGTCACGACATATTTGCAAAATAACCAAACCATGCCAAATCAATAAATTCAATCGTGTTAGCTCATGCTTGCTAAATAGCCAAGCCATGATAAATAAGAATACTTGACAAGACCTTCGGGTAAGTCCAGTCAATTGGAAGATTGAAAGTTAAAGGATATCCACTGGCCGGATAGCTACGGACTCATATTAAGAAGAAATAATAAGAAAGTATTTTCGTCATCGTAGGGCTCACACTCGGATCCATACGCAAAAGATAATACAAGAACACCATCTCACTTCCGCCCACGCGCATGAAAGTCTCAATAAACATCGTCGTTGAAGGTCAAAAAGATATTACATGGTACGTGTTCTCCATGATCGGACGTCATTTGACAATGTCGTCTCAAGTTCTCACAACTTACGATCATTCGACTAGATCACATACCACATAAGTATCTAAATGCAAAGGTCGAACATAAACATCAAATACAGATTTCCACCGTTGATCATCGTGAAAACCTTGAACGAACCATTGATAATACAACTTGATCTCCAAAGTATTTACACTTGCGGTGGCGGCTTCAACATACTCCTCGAAGTGATAACGAATTTATTAATTCCAATCATTAAGAATTTTGGTCCATTGGCGAAGATTCGCAACATATCGGGCGTACCATTAACTTCTGCTCTAGTGTTAAACATACAAAAGCATCACACCAAATTCTTCTTCAGCATTCATCATACAAGGCGTCCCAATAACTTCTACTTCAGTGTTCAAGGTGATGCATCATATTCCTCATTTAGTTCATCATACTAGCCCCCAAGAGTTTCGTCATCAAGTGAAGTCTTCTGTAACCTTTCGATAGTAGCAAGTACAATTACAAGATCTTCACGTCCACGATAAGTTGTCGTTGATAACTTGATCCTCAATCAATCCACAAATACACACATAAATCCTGGTGACGCTTAAACAAGTCGCCTATACTCGAAACGGTTAACGGTTCTTAACAATCTGCTTATAAAGCTTGCTATCATCGAGACACATTAGAAATGGTCCATCAAAATAGATTATAACTCGAGAGAAGTCCAACGGTTTATTCGTACATAGATAATAATCGGCGATAATCATAATGACGACACCGAACAATTCATATCAACGAACCACGATTCGGAGAATGACGTACGCACACCAAACATCCACAAATCGAGCCAGACATACTTGAGCCCACTCATTTATAACTCCTTGTCTACATCAAAAGGTGCCCCCCTACATGTATACAAGAGTTTACAAGTTTACAGTTCGGGAACTTATAACTTTCTTGTTCAAATGAAAAGGCGTCCCAATCCATTTCAACGAGACGATTATAAGTCATCCTACTCAAGTATTACTACCTCTCAACACGATATCATATCCAAATACCATAGTAAATACAATGTGTTAATAAACTTATATCATGATTTTTGTATTCAAACGTCCCATTCCATTTGCATAAGGAAACACGACAATCTAAGGTCCAGTAGTTTAAAATTTTCTTATTCAAATGTCCTAATCCATTTAAATAAGACAACCTTAAACAACTCTTAGTCGGGCGAGTTAAAATCTATATATCTAAATGTCCCATTCCATTTAGATACAAGGCATTAAGTCACTCAACCGAATGACTACTATGAGCATATCTTTGTTGTACCCAAACTATATATATTTGATTAGGATATATATATCTTAGGTCCAACATTGGCATCCTCCTTTTCGTCAATAAAACGCAGTCATATAAAAATCAATTCACACATCGCATTACATAGAAGATTTCGCCTCGGATAAATGATTCTTCAAAATCATAAGAAGTATTCAGAACACGAATATCACATCAATCAACTACATTTCGAAAGGAGATGTCCTAAAATGGCACATCACGATACGATGACAACAATCGAACTTAAACAAGTCGATATGTGATAGATTACGAAACAATATACATAGTTAAAGTATCAAACGAGTTTCACACTCGTATTCAGATAATACATAATTATCAAGATCGGTGATTGGCGGTGATGCCAAATCCGATATAAAACCGTATTATAAAATGTACGCCAATCGTTCAAATACAATTGCTTCGCGTGCAATGTCTTTAAATACCATAGTATATTCATACATATACATATTACAATTTCTACATACACATAGGTTCACATAATCATAATCAATCATAAAGTGATGCAAGAATAGCCTTACCGGAGCCATGCGGAGTAGTTGCGTGCTTAAAACTTTTTAAAACATACCAAAAGTTATAGTTTAGGACATTCTCAAAATCGACCTAGTTCTCTATAACTTGTGGCTCTGATTACCATTTTTGTAACACCCCCAAATTACCACGCAGCGGAATACCACTTTGGGGCGCTACTCATAGCACATCACACACAATCATAGAAAACGACCTCAAAAGAGACATTAAAATATTACACAATCTTGTCTAAAAAGTTTCCCATCCCAATATATATTAAATCAAAGTAGCGTTTTGTCCCAAAAACCGTTACCAATACATCACATTCATTAAAGACTTTAAAAGTCATTCATTTCATTTCAAAGGATGGAAAAATAATATAAAGTTTAGACAAGTAAGCACCAACTTCCTCCATGCATGCTCCGCTGCTATCCATCTTGATTACCTGAAATACATGCTTAAAATGATCAACACAAAGGTTGAGCAAGTCTATAGGTTTTACAAATCATTATTTGAACACAAGAATTTTAATCATCTCTATCTTGTCACACAGACAAGTCATATATTTATCGATAAATGCCTTAAGCTCATGCTACTGAACCTTAACCAACACGTCAAACCGTCTCACTTACGGCGCCCCTACTGAAAGGAAATATTGTCATATACCAGCGACCTCTTATACATAATATCCCTTTCAGGTGCTCATAAGGATACATACCCTAGGATAAGGGTTGTCAAACTCAAATAGATCTACCATATGTATTAGCGTTTACCTCGCAAGGTAATTAACATCACATGAAATTCAGGGACTTCATAAGACAATGGTACTTAGGCATTTATCATCATATTCGGGTCCAGCATACCGAAAACAACTTGTGTTCCTTTTATAAAAACAAGCATGTATTCCCCCTCGCGGGTTTAAAATCATTTACAAGATAATAAAAAACGAGGCTATAGACTTACCTTAATAAGAAGTAAGAAACAATAAGTTCTTCGAGACGAGTAGACGAATGCCGACGAATCAACCACGACCTATAATAGTTGCGTGTACTTAATTTCACATTCAAAATAATATAACACAGAAAATGATATTTTACACTTGTATATATATGTATTAGCATGTATTACAAACCAATGCTTAAGAATCCATTTCCAAAAATCTAATAAAAATGCATACTTAGAAAGATTTGACAACTTTAACTTTCTGGCCAACTTTGACTTTTCTAGTCATCTTTGACCTTCAGGTCTGACCTGATGAATTGACCAAATGAACGGTATTTTCATGATTAAAGACTGAAGCATTTGATGCAAAACGACATTTAGGACAACTTTCTATTTATACCCGAGACCTGAAACTTAACAAAAACGGACCAAAATGCCCCTGCAAGTTTTGTGCGAAATTACAATTTTGACGTTAAAATTCCAGATTTTACTTGTAACTTTTACCCCGTTGCTACTCGTTTTCAGGTCTGATTCCCTCGCGGTAGAGGTAAAACAACATTCTGAACAACTTTCGTGTTTCGGCCGAAGGCCGAAACGGACCAAAAATGACCGATTTACCCCTCGCATCAGATCTGTCAAAAACGACGATTTTTAGAAAAAACGCAGGTTTTAAATTAGCTAGAAGACCCCTAAATGTTCCGTTTCAAGACCACTTTCCTCGCGGTAGACGTAAAATGACATTTTAAACAACTTCACAGTTTTACTCGAACACTGAAACGGAGCAGAAATGACAGATTTACCCCTCGCATCAGATCTGTCAAAAACGACGATTTTTAGAAAAAACGCAGGTTTTAAACTAGCTAAAAGACCCCTAAATGTTTAGTTTCAAGACCACTTTCGCCGCGGTAAATGTAAAATGACATTTTAAACAACTTCACAGTTTTCCTCGAACCCTGAAACGGAGCAGAAACGACAGATTTACCCCTCGCATCAGATCTGTCAAAAACGACGATTTTTAGAAAAACGCAGGTTTTAAATTAGCTAGAAGAGCCCTAAATATTCAGTTTCAAGACCACTTTCCTCGCGGTAGACGTAAAATGACATTTTAAACAACTTCACAATTTTACTCGAACCCTGAAACGGACCAGAAATGGACGATTTTGCCCCTGCAGATTCTGCACAGCAGTTAATTATTTTTATAATGTAAAATCTGATTTTTAACTTTTACAACTTTCAAATAGACGCCAAAACTTCATTTTTGAGAGCTAAGAGTCGTGCCATACATCGAAACGTTCGTATGGACGACGCCCAACATATTCCAAAACTGAAAATCATTTTAGAACACTTTCAATTTACCGAAATAATAAAAAACTTTCTGCCCAAATTTAGGTATCTCTCAACCCCTCAAATCAACAATTCTCATCGCCAAAATCAATTTCAACACAACCAAACTATCCTAACATCAACACCAATCAACTAGAATCATCAAGAACTTCAAAACACTAACATATATTAATTCCTATGGATTCTTAAACATGATCAAACTACATGCACATACATAATTGAGCTAATGTATTAAAAAAATAAGCAAAAGACTAACAAAAACTTACAAATATCAAGATGATCAAAATCAAACAACCGTAGTGGGTTCTTGGTTGCACCCGGCTATATCCAACACCAATAGAGGATCAAAAATTTTGATTTTTATAATACCCACTTGTTTTTAGCAATATTTATCAATCCTTAGCACTTCCCAAACACAAAATTCGGATTACATCATCATTGATGATTTCTTGAAAATTTTAATTTTTCTAAAACACATGCATCATGTTAAATTGATGGTGGGGATTTGAATAGGAATGATAAGTGAATGATTTGAATGATTTAATTGTGTTTTTATTGAAGATTTTTGATGATGGCAATGATGGTTGTTGTTTCTGAGTCGAACCAAAGAGAAAGAATAACAACATCTCTTTTTTTCTGTGTATCTCTGTTTTTTTTAAGTAGTGATAATAATGAGTAAGGGGGTGTTTGGCAACAAGTTTTGCTAGACATCATAAAAATAAAGTAAGGGTGTGTTTGGTTTAGTGTTGTGCTACCGGTACGAACCAAGACAAAAGGGCTTCGGCCGGTTTTTACCATTTTAAAAATGACTATAATTAAATCTCGAGCCCGATAATTAAATTAATGCATAACAAATTATAAGAACACGCTTTCGACTCGTTTACAACCGAATACGACCATAAGTCGAAAAATACTAAAAATAAAAATAATAGCTCTCACGGCTAAAATATGGCATTCGTTGTCTTCTCGATTATTTATTGGGTAAATTCCATTCGTCAAAACATCAAATAAAGGATCATTCACCGGTTTCCACTTAAATCGTCAAACAATACAATACTTACGTTCACCTAGAAATTCAAAATCGGTAACATAGTTAGGGTAAAATAATGGCGTTAAATTCGGGTTATTACACCTTTAGAGACATTATCTAATGACTCGATATCATCTTATTTGATGACTTGTATAGTGTACTCTTATCTCGTCTGCTGGAGAAAAAGGCGGAAGGATATTTTCCAAAAGAGATGATCTTAGAAAAGGAGTATGATTATGTACGTGGTGCAGTTTTTACTGATGAGACTGATCAGAGCGGGTGGTTTTATCATCTTTGGCTTCTCTATCAGACTGTTAAAGCCGACATACCACTTTGGTATCTTCATGGCCTCCTCATGGTCTTGATATTAATCAAGTAACCTTTCCTGTTGTTCTCTAATTTGATGAACCCGTTAAAGGCATAAGCTCACATACAGTTATAGTCCAAACTGAGAATGACATATTCAAGAATGTTACATGGACCCCACTTTCAACAAATAAGTCTAAATGTGCTCAAGCCTGGATGACACATCTGAGCATTCCTCTTGAGGAAGTTAACTAATCCAAAAGCGTTCAAGTTAAAATTAGCTCGGAGATGTCTAATTGTATTATTTTGCTGAGCGGTGGTACGAGTGGTCGACCCTGGTCTTTTGGATTTACTATTTTTGTATTCTAAAATCCTCAACCGTCTGAAGGAAGAAATATAAGGAGGTTGTCGTATGAAGATGAAAGTTTCTGTACATTCGACTCAGATTCAAACAGGACAGGCTTGCTTACATCATACCTGGAGTCGAAAACAAGTGATTATGAGCAACCCCCCACTCACAATGGAAGTCTGGGAAGATTGCTACTGAAATAGATCACTATCAAGAATTGTTGACATATTCAAAGGAGTATGTTTGACCTCCTTTGTGCTAATCTGAAGCTAATGAAATGCTCTATTATTTTTTAACTTATATTTATCTATTTGATATTCAGAAAATTGGGAAGCTCACAATTGTGAGATTATTGATGGCATATGATGCTATGATGTCAACTGGTACCCCAAATGTGGCTAATGTGGAGGAAGTTTTGTAACTGTATACCGAATTAATGGAGTTAGACCCCACACATAATTACAAGGATGAGTACAGCTTGGCTTTGTTAAAGCATGTAAATGTTCCTTCACATATCTTATGATATGGCAATTCTGGTCTGTGCAGAATGAACGATTTGATTCTGGTCTATGTGAATGCAGGTGACGTCTAGCAAGGAGTCTTTATTGAAGTACTGTTGCGAGTATAAAGAGCCGACTTCTTCGAATATCACTGATTTTTTGTGTTTAAGATTAACTAATTTATCATTATCACGAATTGGATCTTTTGAGCGGTTATTGTGGGTGCAGAGTCTCGATCTCAGCCACAACCAACTTCACTCTATTGAAGGTAAAACATTTATCTCTATTAAATCGCACACGTACTTGTATATATCGATAAATTAAATTGGTGTAAATGCCCGATGACACAATATGTCTTTTTGAGATAATGTTTGGCTAGAGGTGGCGATTTTAACATGTTTACTTTACAAAAAAAGTTAGCTAAAAAGGTATCGGGGCAAAATGGGTTAAAAAAGTCTGAAAGTGCGTTTTTAATACATAAAACTTCATTAAATGTATTATCTGGTAACTCAAGAATATTAGTTTACTAATGAAGATTTTGTGTTTATAGTTCAGGTTTTAATTATCTGCTAAGTATAGTTTTTATAAGACTACATTCTGGTCAATCTGATCCCGGTCCATACAGAATTATTCATTTTGACCCAAATTCATTTTAACTGATTTTCCACCTCTAGGGTTAGTATTACACAAGTTTGATCTTTCTGGTTAAGGCAGCCTACTTCATTTATCTTTGTCTTTAAATGCATTAGCTACAAACAAATCACCGTTATTGATTTCCTTCACAGGATTGGAGGCTTTGCTGCTCATCTCATGCTTAAACCTTAGTCACAATAAACTCGACAGTTTCACGGCATTAGTCCCTTTGAGATTCTTGAAAACATCTCTGAAAGTGTTGGATATCTCCTACAATGAGATAGGTGCACACACGGTAGACACGCGGCGGTATATGTGTTCATCTCCCATGTCAGATTCACTTGACTATGATGCAAAAGATGTATCACTGATATCCACACGAACTACGCATTTAAAAAGAATTTTTTTATGGTTCCCAATAAACCGTCAAACCTATCTTGGCGCCTCTCCTTAAGGTTTGAGCGTAAGGGTAAACCCTGTAGTTGGATTAAGCTACTATATAATTAAGGTGTGTTTGTAGCAAACCAAGGGACTGAAGAAATGAGAAATGTATGTGTTGAATGCCAGATGAAGGGGTGTTTGGATCGGGTTGTTATAAAAACAAGAATGTTTAGATCAAACTTGAAATACATATAGCAGGTCTTTTTTGTAACATGTTTAGTTTCGTTAGATTTATATTTCTTGAACTTTTTTATGTTTGCTTGTGCCCCTTGTGAATATAAAGTTAAACAAATTAGTAGCTATTTCCATAGGCTGAGAAGTGAGAACCCAGTTATGTTTGCCCTTTAATCTTCATGTTTTTGAAGTAAAGCTCTATTTATAGGATTTAGTTGATTAAGTAAAGCTCTAGTTAAAGTATTCATGTTTCTTTTATTCTCTAATATTAATAAAGTTCTGCCACTTATCATACGCATATGAATTGTATTTACTGGCTGCAAAGGTATTTCGAAAACTTACATGTGAACAAAAGTTGTATAACAATGCAAAATTAAAGCAGCATATAGACACACGTAACTCTGAAGTTGACGAATCTGGAAGTGAAAGAGGTGGCTTTCCGATCCTAGGCACAAGACACAAGATATTCCCAACAAACATAAATAAAACAAAAAAATGCAGTCTTAGACTTCTTTTGAAAATTTTCCAATTGTTTACATTTTTTATCATTCGGACTTTAAAAAATAAAAAATATTAAGAACTTTTATTTAAATTCAAATTGAATTAAAACTTACAGAAAAATTATTTACATAAATTTAACATAACTTAAGCGTAAGTTATAACTAAATTATAATAAAAGATAAATTAAAAAAACACGAAACAAAAAAATGCACAAACAATAAACCCTCCGTAACAACAACAAAAATGACCCCGCCCATTGGGCGGGTTACGACGCTAGTATATATATATATATATATATATATATATATATATATATATATATATATATATATATATATATATATATATATATATACATATATATATATATATATACATATATATATATATATATATATATATATATATATATATATATATATATATATATATATATATATATATATATATATATATATATATATATATATATATATATATATATATATATATATATATATATATATATATATATATATATATATATATATATATATATATATATATATATATATATATATATATATATATATATATATATATATATATATATATATATATATATATATATATATATATATATATATATATATATATATATATATATATATATATATATATATATATATATATATATATATATATATGTATGTATATATATATATATATCTAGATTTGCGTTCAAGTACGTTACACTTTAAAATACGTTATAATAGGCACCAACCAGGAATTGACAAGTGTCTTTTTTAATATAAAGAAAATATAAATACATTTTAATATATCTTGGGTATTATAGTAATTCACAATTTTCAATTATCTCTCTGAATTTATTTCTAAATTTCTACTCTCGCCCTATTAACCACAACACCAATAATTTCTCCAGCCATTTTTCATTCTCTGTCTTCAAAACAAATCCCATCTCTTCTCCCTATGGTGGGCGATATCGGTAACAGATCATATAAACAAATCGAACTATCAGGATGGAATTTTTATTATGAAACAAGAATGTAAAAGTCCAAAAAACCAATAAGAAAGTATCAAAACATTGATATTGCGAGATGTATCGAGAAAAGCAGATTGGGTATGGTTGTATTTTCTATAAAATAATATCTTTTTGATCTTCTTTATTAAGAACGTCAAAGCCATCCGCAAGCATCGAAAGACAACACAAATCAAGGTTGGATAAAATGTACCAGTTCTTGTTAAGTGCATTAGATAATTTTACTTTAATTTAGAATCCTAGTGTTTGGAATTGCTGGCTTCAATTAGCTAATGCGTTAGATTTTTTTACTTTATAGGTTTCGCTAAGATCAGAATTCCTCGTATTATGCACGTGCTGTCATTTTATTGAATGGGGAGCTGCAATTATAGTTTTATTTCTTATAATTTGAACGAATTCCAAACACCCTGATACATGAAATTATTGTATGGGATTTAGTATTGTTGCACATGTAAATGAGTGTTTGCATAGTTAAAGGTGTGGATGGGGTGTAGTATTCAAGTAGCATTTGGGATTGCCTAGTCCTCTGATATTTTATGGTATTCAAGACTGTGTTTGGGATTGAGTATTTATCTGCAAGTCTGTAACTATATCATGTGCTGTTAGTATCTGTAACTATATCAGGTGCTCATAACAGGCTAAAGTTACAGCTTTACCTTGATATGGGATTTGTATGTACATTAAAGAATGTATTTGTATCAGTTATTATCTCACTCAATTGGGCATGTAGGGTATACATAATATAGGATTATGAATGTCTATTTTTTTTATGAAGTTGGTCACGATGTGTCAACTGGGCTATATATGTAGTGCTAAGTTTTTATAAAGTGTAACACCCCCAATTTCGGTCATAATAGCGGAAGGGTCATTGGGTGTTACTAGCATGGTTCAACCTCATAATCATAGAAAACGGCTCAAAACAAGTCGTTTTAATAAACATCCATTCATTTTCATTCAATAAAAGTATAATTTTATACACGGTCCCAGATGATTCCAAAGTTTACAAACTATTATAAATGATAAAAGTTATTTGAATGGATATGTTTTAGAAAAGCGGGCCAAAACATTTCAAATATGCAAGCTTCACGAAACCGCCTTCCTCGAGTGCCTTCAATATGGACCTGAGATAAAACATGCTTAAAAAGTCAGCAAAATTTTCCGAGTGAATCTATAGAGTTTAAATTTAAATAAAGAGAACACAAGTATTCAAAATAACCTTCCATGGTTAATAATTCACCGAAATACCATTATGTTGTACGGACATGATTATCGGTTTCATTACATAAGCCTCGTGACATTGAACGTTAACATATATTATTTCAGCCCAACACACCTAGCCAAGTGCGTATATTTCTCTTATACAATGCATCCGATGTTTCGTTACTAGTGCATCACAACACCACGCGAGAGCTAATCGCGACCGGACTGGGCGTCACCCCGATAGATCTATCCATAGCATTAGCGTTACTTCGATTAACAATTCACGATTCATGGGTCCTTTAAAGCTAAACAAACTTATGCAATGAATTTCATCTAAGCATACAATCATGTTCCTTGTGTTCAATTTTAAAACAAAGAGGGTTTACCACAACTTCTCGTTGTACCCTTCATTTATAATAATTACTTTTCCAATAATAAGGGTTTCCACAACTTCTCGTTGCACCCATACTTTTCCAATAAGTAGAGTTTCCACAACTTATCGTTGTACCCTTTTATTTTAATAAAACGAGAATGTTATCCCCCTCGCGGGTTTATAAAACAAATAAACATGTTAAAAGTGAGGCTATAGACTCACCTTAGCCAATAGTGGTAATGAGACGATTGCCGACGATTAGTGATGCCCGTTTAAACACGAAAACCGCAACCTACCAATTAAGGTGCGTTCGTTAAAAATCGACTTAAGTATAAATCATACTTAAATAATATAAAAATCAAAATTACAAAACCAAGACAATCCCGAAAAAATTTAATAATACAAGTGTTATTACAATACCCTTTTATTCAACACTATTCTTTTAAACAATTGCACTCTCGATATTGACTCGTCTTAAGACGCCAAGTCAACGCAAGTCAACTTATCATTTTACTTCCCTCGGACCAGTAACTAAGTCATTTATATAATGACTTAACACTTGAGTAAATCACCATGTCCAATGGCGAATACTCAACTCACGCCACATAATTATTGAACTACGTGTCCAAAATACCAATCAGCATGTACACTCCAAATGTACACACCAATCTACCCTATCTACACTTGTCCGATTTCGACGAAACTTGGTCACAAACTCACTTATAATATGAATAAGACTCAGTTCAAATTTCATTCAAAAATATTACTCCTAAGACCTTCTGCCCGACACATCTTCGTGTTATAAAAACCGGACAGATTTACGCCTTTTACTTGTGAAACTATTTTGACGTATTTAAACAATTCCGTTTACAAAACCGACACTCGGGTTTGAAAATAGACTCATGACCTGAGGTTTAGACTCCAACATCAGTCCTTGAACATTTTTAAAACTCATTCTATAGTCCCCGAGATTCGATCCAAATATCGACAACAATTTTCGGATTGTGCCGATACTCGTCTCCCGGTACACAAATACTAAAACTAGCATAACTTTTCGCTCGAAATGAGTTAGAAGCTTATTCAAGCGGCAAATCGAAGCTAAAAGAACTATCTACAAGCCTATCCTATTAGTTTATTCATTTACAAACAGTAAGATTTTCAAAAATTACGTTTTACCCACTGGTCTAAAACACCTTCTAAAATCTCCCACCAAATCATATTTTTGATCAATTCCAACCATTTTCCTCATCATCCTACACTCCTAATATCATCCTAAACAAATCATCTAACCCATAACACCCTTGAATAATTATTTAAAATTTACCCACTCAAAAATTCAAACATGCAATACTTAAAATATATATATAACACCACTAACAACAATTATATAATAAGAAATTAGATCAAACCTCCATGGATCATCATCAAAATTTGAAAGTTGTTGCATGTTGCAAATTTTTACACCAAAATGATCACCATCAAATTTCCTAGATGGGATATGTTTTAGTTTTTCATGATTCAAAGTAAAAATTGAAAATCAAATGGGTTTATGTGGGTGAGGGTGGCGGAAATAGCAAGAAGGAGGTGGAAGAGAGATGAAATTTTTCTTGAAATGAATTTTATATTAAAAGTTGGTAGTGGAAAAATTATATATAGTGGGGTGAGGGTAGTTTTTGCAAATTTTGCATAGTTTTGGTCCAAAATGCATTTAAATAGTTGTAAGGGTAGAAAATGTAAATATTACATTTTAAAAATATTTACGGGACTCGGGTTTCGTAAAAATACTTTTTAAAAGTTAAAACGCTTCAAAAATAAATCAATATAACTTCGACACGACTTAAAACGTAATTAAATCGAAAACGTCGAAAATATTAAATATCGAGACAATCGATAATAAAACGTAAATTTTTGGGCATCCGTCGGTATCGCGATCATTCGTAGTTCTCGTCATTCGTTAAACGCAAAATACGAGAAATGAAAATAAATATAATAAAATCATTCATATGATAAATTTGAGAATATATTATCGATACTTAATGTTTTTCTTGTCGGTTTTCATCTAAACGACATTTTTACGTTAAGTTTCAAACTGTAACCTTCTTGGTTAGCCGATAATTTAAAATTCTCATTAAAGTAAACATATAATACGTAACAGTCGAGATTAAAATAACGACCTGAAGTTGACGGATTGTCACATTATCCCCACCAAATTGGGATCTTCGTCCCGAAGATCAACTTGCGTTCTTCCTCGATCGCTCGTTGAAATCAAAGAGTTAAACATATTCTGGTCCTCGTCTAGAGTTCCATCACACATGACAATAGGAATTCGACTTCGTTTCTGTTGCCTAACTTCCTTGTCGATAGTATCAACAAGTACTTTGATGAAATGCAACTTACCGTCGATTCATACTTCATCAAGAGAGATAATAAGATCTTCGTCATGAAGAAATTTCTTTAGGTTCGACACATGAAAAGTATTGTGAATTCCTTGTAGTTCTCGGGGTAATTTAAGTTTTCATGCCGCTGGACCTTCACTCGATATCATCTCGAATGGTCCAAACTAACGGGGACTTAACTTCCCACGTTTTCCAAAACACATAACTCCTTTTCAAGGTGATAGCTTTGGCATAACTTTTCCACCTACCTCGATTTCCAAAGTTTTTCGCTTCACATCGTCATAACTTCTATGTCTACTACGAGTAGTTAACAAACGATCCTTAATTAGCACGATCGATTTATTTATCAAAATAAAATGAGCAGAGTCAATCAATCAACATTGACACAAATCAAGTCATATACAGACTGAGTTTTCGAGAGCTTAACAATGAATCCATTGTAATTTGCTCCTACCTCTCAAATGATAACGAATAACATAATCGTAATCACTTGAAGGCTTATTTACCTCTTTTAATCCAGATTACATTGTAGGCTCTTACTATCGGTGAATACCGTACCTTAGTGCCATACAATTTATGTCTCAATAGACGAAGAGTAATAATCACCGCACCCAATTACAAGTCATGGGTTGTGCAGTCTCCTCATTCTTCCTAGGTTTCCTACAAGCATATACAAATCAAACAACTCTAAATCCTTCAAGAGATATATCACGATTAACAACAAAATCTTCACTTCCTTCGAGTAATGATAAGATCGACATGTCGCAGAGTTTTCTTTTCATAGTCTGAAAAGCTTTCTCTTCATCATCGCCACACACAAACGGTTCATTCTTTTTAGTTAGCTTAGTTAATGGTTTTGACATCAAAGAGAATCCTTCGTTAAACCTTCAGTAATAACCAGCCAAACCTAGAATTTGTCGTACTTCAGTTGGAATAGTTGGAACATCTAAATTTTCGATGGCTTCGATTTTCGTAGAATCAACATGTATGCCACTTTTGTCAATCACATGACAGAGAAGTTGCACAGAACAGAGCCAAAAATCACACTTTAAAATTTTTGGGTACATCTTTTCGTTCTTTAGAAAGTTCAAGATAATCCCTAAGTGTTCGGCATGTTCTTCCTCGCTCTTAGAGCAGATTAGAATATCATCAATGAAAACGATTACGAATTTATCAAGTCACGGCTTACACATACAATTCATTAAGTAAATGAATACAACAGATGTATTGGTCAAACCAGAAGGCATAACCCTAAACTCATAATGATCATCACAAGTTCTAAACGCCGTAATAGGAATATCTTCCTCGCGTATGCGAAGTTAATGATAAGTAAAACAAAGATCAATCTCGGAGAAAACACCAGAATCTAGGAGAAAACACGAGAGTTTTGAAGTTGATCAAATAGATCATCAATTCTTAGAAGCGGGCAACGGTTCTTGATCGTGAGCCTATGCAGCTCTCGGTAATCGATACACATACGAAATGAATCATCTTTCTTCTTAGCGAATAAAATAGGGGTTCTACAAACTAACGAGCTCGGTCGAATAACACATCAATAAGATAGTTCTTAAAACTGCACAAATAATTACTTCAACTCAGAGGGTGCTAATAAGTATGGCTCATGTGCCACAGTTGCAGCACCAGAAATCAGATCAATTAGGAATTCTATTTGCCTTGGAGGCGGAAGCCTTGGCAAATCTTCCAGAAACACTTCAGAATAGTCACAAATGACTAGAGTAATTCTACTTACTTCTCTTACGATTCCTTCTACGATACTTAAGCTAGGAATAATCCGCAACCCCTTTTTTTTTTTTTTAATATACTTACGAGCTCTATTGCACGAAAAGAATTTTCAATTTGGAATTATTTTTCCCTTCAGTAACCTCATCAGCCTTGCCTTTGATTATGTGTCCCACGAGCTAATAAGCCATGAAGACAGCTTCATAAATAGCAATTGGCTTAGAAGAAGTCACATCACCGCATTTATTAATGGTCAGCCGTAAATATACTGCTTGACCTTGACGGTTCGGGTTCCAAAATTCTTAGACATAAAAGAGTCAGCTTATGGAAACACTTGATATATCTACCAATGTTAGTTCCCTTCAGTTTCAGATTGTACAACACTTGCTCCATACTTTGGAAATACTTCGAGGACAAACTCCTCAGTTAACCGTTTCCTCACCTTAGTCCATGGTGTCCCATAAGTAACGATACATATGGAAGCAAGTCTGCCATTCCACCAAATTAATGCACGACCTTGGAGAGTAGCGATTATAAACTGCACCTTATCCTCCTGATTAGGGTCACTGATTCGAAAGACTGACGCCAGCTTTTCAACAACTGACACAATCCTCCATCATATTTGATCCCCTAAAGAGTCTACGGTTGCAATTAACGAATGAAGTGTAGTTATAGCCTCTAATTTCGGGCACATTTGTTCCATCCATACCACGAACATTATCGGCTCCAGCTTCAGCTCCACTGGTTCTGGTCCCACCAGTTGTAACTTCAGCTCCGGATCCAGATCCATCATTCATGTTGGCCATGAATTCAACTAAAGATACAGCACTTATTCACTAATAACCTGGCGCATTCGTGCCTTAGTCATAGCTTTCCTTGACTGCATGAGTCTTGTGCATCACAAATCAAATCATAATGAGTATTCATTCAATGATTGCATTATACCACAGGAATTTAAATAAGAAAGGCAAAGAAAGAAAATAATAGAACGATGTAGAACTAGGAATCAAAAGATAGTCATTCCATTGATCACAAACTAGTACAAGTCGTATTGTCAAACATTATAGATAATCATCGTCTAATGCCATACAACTAAAAAGACTAGTCCTACTAACTGTTGTCACAGTTTAGTTAGGGATTAATGAGAAGATACTACAATTGATAAACTAATCTACTAAGAGTTACTAGGTAATTCACATGGCTAAGAAAGCTCCTCGATCCCACAAGAAGAAGATTTATTCAATGTCTTTCAGAGACGCTTGATATCCTCCTCAATTGGTGCTTTTGGAACAATCTCAATACAACCATTTCACGATCAAGGAATTAAGGAACAAAATCAAAGGATGAATCGAGCAAACGAATTACAATTTAATAAGAGTTTAATCACGCAGATGCTATATGCTTAAGCCCACACCTTTATGAATCATTATTCCATGGATTGATCAAGTCCTTCCAAATAAGATTCAGAAATTTATAGTTCAACAATTTATAATTTCCTTGTTCAAATAAATGGCCAATTTATTTCAACGATTATAAATCACTTTATTCAAGCATTGCCAGCTCAACGCAAAAGATCAAGATCGAAACAAATGAGAAACTGATTTAACAGAAAATGATCAGTGATATGCTATGGAATCCTGGTTGACATGTGAGTACCATACAAATCAATCTCAATTCCTAACAATCAATAGTACCATCTCGGACAAACTTGTTTTTATCAAAACAATAGAATGTCGAAGATTAATGAAAAGGCAAATTAAATTTGCTAAACGAAATGAACGGATCGATAAATCAAGAATAAGAACCAAGGAAATCAAAATCCTCGTAATTAGAAGAATATCAGCAAGAATATTAACCATTTCGTTTGGATCATGTCTATCCACAACTTAGTTAATCTCGAGAATAACAGGATTCATTTCAGGAATAGCTTCAGCGCTAGCATAAAAATGACTAGGGTGGCTTCGTGACAATCGACGTCGTATAAATATCTCGTATAAATATAAAATCATCATTTATAATTAAATAAATGAAAACATACCTTGTAATTCATAAGTTCAAATAATCGATAAAGATTACAACATATATATAATCCCATATATATATATATATATATATATATATATATATATATATATATATATATATATATATATATATATATATATATATATATATATATATATATATATATATATATATATATATATATATATATATATATATATATATATATATATATATATATATATATATATATATATATATATATATATATATATATATACTATCATTCTCGTCCATTGGCAACTCGGAGGTTTCGCTTGCAACAGTTATAGTTAAAAGATTTCAAAAATTCATTTTTGGAAAATCTTTTCGTTCTCTATAACTTGAGCTCTGATGCCAATCTGTAACACCCCCAATTTCGGTCATAATAGCGGAAGGGTCATTGGGTGTTACTAGCATGGTTCAACCTTATAATCATAGAAAACGGCTCAAAACAAGTCGTTTTAATAAACATCCATTCATTTTCATTCAATAAAAGTATAATTTCATACACGGTCCCAGACGATTCCAAATTTTACAAACTATTATAAATGATAAAAGTTATTTGAATGGATATGTTTTAGAAAAGCGGGCCAAAACATTTCAAATATGCAAGCTTCACGAAACCGCCTTCCTCGAGTGCCTTCAATATGGACCTGAGATAAAACATGCTTAAAAAGTCAGCAAAATTTACCGAGTGAATCTATAGAGTTTAAATTTAAATAAAGAGAACACAAGTATTCAAAATAACCTTCCATGGTTAATAATTCACCGAAATATCATTATGTTGTACGGACATGATTATCGGTTTCATTACATAAGCCTCGTGACATTGAACGTTAACATATATTATTTCAGCCCAACACACCTAGCCAAGTGCGTATATTTCTCTTATACAATGCATCCGATGTTTCGTTACTAGTGCATCACAACACCAGGCGATAGCTAGTCGCGACCGGACTGGGCGTCACCCCGATAGATCTATCCATAGCATTAGCGTTACTTCGATTAACAATTCACGATTCATGGGTCCTTTAAGGCTAAACAAACTTATGCAATGAATTTCATCTAAGCATACAATCATGTTCCTTGTGTTCAATTTTAAAACAAAGAGGGTTTACCACAACTTCTCGTTGTACACTTCATTTATAATAATTACTTTTCCAATAATAAGGGTTTCCACAACTTCTCGTTGCACCCATACTTTTCCAATAAGTAGAGTTTCCACAACTTATCGTTGTACCCTTTTATTTTAATAAAACAAGCATGTTATCCCCCTCGCGGGTTTATAAAACAAGTAAACATGTTAAAAGCGAGGCTATAGACTCACCTTAGCCAATAGTGGTAATGAGACGATTGCCGACGATTAGTGATGCCCGTTTAAACACGAAAACCGCAACCTACCAATTAAGGTGCGTTCGTTAAAAATCGACTTAAGTATAAATCATACTTAAATAATATAAAAATCAAAATTACAAAACCAAGACAATCCCGAAAAAATTTAATAATACAAGTGTTATTACAATACCCTTTTATTCAACACTATTCTTTTAAACAATTGCACTCTCGATATTGACTCGTCTTAAGACGCCAAGTCAACGCAAGTCAACTTATCATTTTACTTCCCTCGGACCAGTAACTAAGTCATTTATATAATGACTTAACACTTGAGTAAATCACCATGTCCAATGGCGAATACTCAACTCACGCCACATAATTATTGAACTACGTGTCCAAAATACCAATCAGCATGTACACTCCAAATGTACACACCAATCTACCCTATCTACACTTGTCCGATTTCGACGAAACTTGGTCACAAACTCACTTATAATATGAATAAGACTCAGTTCAAATTTCATTCAAAAATATTACTCCTAAGACCTTCTGCCCGACACATCTTCGTGTTATAAAAACCGGACAGATTTACGCCTTTTACTTGTGAAACTATTTTGACGTATTTAAACAATTCCGTTTACAAAACCGACACTCGGGTTTGAAAATAGAATCATGACCTGAGGTTTAGACTCCAACATCAGTCCTTGAACATTTTTAAAACTCATTCTATAGTCCCCGAGATTCGATCCAAATATCGACAACAATTTTCGGATTGTGCCGATACTCGTCTCCGGTACACAAATACTAAAACTAGCATAACTTTTCGCTCGAAATGAGTTAGAAGCTCATTCAAGCGGCAAATCGAAGCTAAAAGAATTATCTACAAGCCTATCCTATTAGTTTATTCATTTACAAACAGTAAGATTTTCAAAAATTACGTTTTACCCACTGGTCTAAAACACCTTCTAAAATCTCCCACCAAATCATATTTTTGATCAATTCCAATAATTTTCCTCATCATCCTACACTCCTAATATCATCCTAAACAAATCATCTAACCCATAACACCCTTGAATAATTATTTAAAATTTACCCACTCAAAAATTCAAACATGCAATACTTAAAATATATATATAACACCACTAACAACAATTATATAATAAGAAATTAGATCAAACCTCCATGGATCATCATCAAAATTTGAAAGTTGTTGCATGTTGCAAATTTTTACACCAAAATGATCACCATCAAATTTCCTAGATGGGATATGTTTTAGTTTTTCATGATTCAAAGTAAAAATTGAAAATCAAATGGGTTTATGTGGGTGAGGGTGGCGGAAATAGCAAGAAGGAGGAGGAAGAGAGATGAAATTTTTCTTGAAATGAATTTTATATTAAAAGTTGGTAGTGGAAAAATTATATATAGTGGGGTGAGGGTAGTTTTTGCAAATTTTGCATAGTTTTGGTCCAAAATACATTTAAATAGTTGTAAGGGTAGAAAATGTAAATATTACATTTTAAAAATATTTACGGGACTCGGGTTTCGTAAAAATACTTTTTAAAAGTTAAAACGCTTCAAAAATAAATTAATATAACTTCGACACGACTTAAAACGTAATTAAATCGAAAACGTCGAAAATATTAAATATCGAGACAATCGATAATAAAACGTAAATTTTTGGGCATCCGTCGGTATCGCGATCATTCGTAGTTCTCGTCATTCGTTAAACGCAAAATACGAGAAATGAAAATAAATATAATAAAATCATTCATATGATAAATTTGAGAATATATTATCGATACTTAATGTTTTTCTTGTCGGTTTTCATCTAAACCACATTCTTACGTTAAGTTTCAAACTGTAACCTTCTTGGTTAGCCGATAATTTAAAATTCTCATTAAAGTAAACATATAATACGTAATAGTCGAGTTTAAAATAACGACCTGAAGTTGACGGATTGTCACATAAAGAATATATTATATTTTTTGTATAATATGTGGTCTTGCAGAATTTCACACTGATGCACCAATGTAACTTGTCACACTAATTAAGGATGGAATATCTGAATGTTGATGTTTTGTTGCATAAAATAGCGGATGAAACTTTGAAGAAGGTCCTAGAATAAATGAAGTGGCCAGTCACAAAGGTAACCAATTTTTTTTATAAATGATGTTGAAAACGTGCTACATCAATTTTATTGCCTAGTCGTCTACAAGTTCGTTTTGAGTGTGATTGCAAAGTCCATATTACCAAGTTTGAGTGTATTTTTCAAATTAAGTATGGTATGCTATTTTGTCTTGTGTTATGTTTTAAATCAGCAAAGTAAAATGTTGTCTTTGTTTATATTACTACGTATAAGCAATGTTCTTATCTGACTATTTTTTTTAAACATATCCTCAAACTTAGAAATTCGTGTTATACATGATATGGTTAATTCAAAAAAGTAACCTTAATAGCCTGTATCCCCTAATCAGTAGGTCATATCCTTATTATTAAACAACATAGATATACACTTCTTACTCAACACATCACGGGCGAAGAATACATCACAAAATTCACACCTAAAAAATCAAGATGTTTATAGTCGACACTTTTTCCGTTCACGGTAAATAAGATGATTTCTATGGATAACTTTTCTGCTGCATTATTAAAATGTATCAGTGTTCATGATTATTACTTCCAAAGGGATGACCTATGATGTTTTCTTTTAATCTTACTGTTAATAATAATACAGGTACCGATTGTTTAACGTGGAGTAAATCAAAGAGCTATATCGCTACCACACTATCCAACAAGCCAATGAAAATGTGTGCGTATTATGGCAATTATGCATCCATTATGCAAGGAACTATCCCGAACGGAAAAAGATACGCGGATAGGACATGTGCCATATCGCTACCACACTAGCCAACAAGCCAATGAGGATGTGAGCATATGGTGGCAAGTATCATACCATAATGCAAGGAACTGTCCTAAACGGGGAAAAAGACGCGATCAGGACATGCGCCAGGTTGTGTAAAATTACGTTCACGTGAACGACTATTAGTAGTTATTTTCATTTTAAATCATGTTCACTTATTTCAAACTATTTACCGTTCTTGCTACTTTGGATGATCTTGTTAGTTTCGGCATGACGCGTGTGAGTTTGTTTCTCAATAAATCATGTTCCATAATATCATATATGTTCTGGCTATTATGGATGGTGACCCGTGACCTTGTTATTAACCTTGTTTGACTAAGTATCTTAAGAAATTGATATCATGTAGTTTCTAATATCCAAATGAATAGCAAAACTTCAAGGAGCACATCATCAAGAAATACAAACTAACATAGTGAGCCTAATAATACCAATTGATATAGAGCCTACAAACTGATACATGGAGTTTAATAATATCAACTCCAAACACGACCCTCAAGAGCAACACTTGTCACACAAATGCCATCTTGTACACTTATATTTGATGGATTTGATTCACAAAATAGATAAAAAAGAAAGGAATCGTTGTTCATCTAATGGTGCAACTGGTTACGGCGGTAAAATAGGAGATATGATGCAGATCTTACATCTGTGCACGAGCAACCTTTAGATGCGTTTGTTTGTATCAGTTTTTCAATCACAAACTGTAAAACCCGCATGCTTTTACCATGAACAGTAACCTTAAGATCGTACGTCGCAGATTAAAACCTTCCTTATATAGTATGATCACATTCACGTGCTATTATTTAAGTAGTACATACGTGTATAAACATGATAAGTATCGATTACGTACGAACACATGATAAGTATTTAACAGTAATTAATCACGAACGTAATTAAAACACAAACTAATATTAATTACGTATTAATATTTATTACGAACACGAATATATATAGTGAGTCACGCTCGGAAACTAATTAATTACGTAAACTATGTAACACGTAAGCACGAACGTTTATACGATAAATAGCATTACGTATATTTGATTAACACGACAAGAAATCACGTAAAATAATAATCACGTTTAGTCACGGGTAATTATAACTAAGAAACTTACGACATACAAAAGACACGATTATACGTAACCTTTTTAATAAGTCGCGTATTAAATTAAATGCGTATGTTTTATTTAACGAATAACACAAGCACATTAGAGTAAGGTTTCGGGCCATTTTAGACAAAATAGAAAAGAGAAGGACTTGGGCTCAAAGCCCAAGTGTATTTTTGATGCGTGTGAATAAACAGACGGGGGAGGGGTTTTTGTTTTGTTTGAGTCGACACAGTAACACAAATAAGAAACCCTAAAAACAAGCAGCCACCTATGTTTGTGTTTTCTTCTTCCCTGCCGCGACCCACATCAAGAAACAAGAAGGGATCGAGGATTGATCTTAGAAGAACAAGGTTCGTTTGTTTTGGAAACCCTAAATAATAAGTAAGTAAAAAGAAACCCTAATTCTTTTTTTATTTTATTTCTTTTCTTTAATCCGAATTAAAGGATTTTAAACATGTTCAAAACAATAATTCAAGGGAGGGGGGTTTGTTGTTCGTTTGGTTTGATGGCACACAAACCGAGACCAAGGTCTCGGTGGTGTCTTATTTGCACCAGCCGCAACCCTAAAGGGGCGCCGGCTTGGTTTTGTTCTGGCAGGGGTAACCCGCGAGCAAGCAGGGGAAACCCAGGGAGCAAGCAGGGGGAACCACTGGCTGCGGCCAGTGGTGTTATTCGTTCCAGCAGTGGGAACCGGCTGCTGCCGGTGGCACCATCACCACTGCCAGTGGAAACTGGCAGTGTAAGGGGGTGTTTGGATTTTGTTTAACAGAAGTTAAGGGTGCGTTTGGCAGTGGGTTTAAATCAGAGTTAAGGGGCTGTTTGGTTCGGCTTACTTTAAAACATAACACGAGTTCCACCGTTTAAACTAATGAGACACGGGTTTGGTTTCCGATGCTTTTAATAAAATAATACATGGTTACGGGATTATTTTATTTTACTTATTAATTTTACAAGGTAATTAAATTAATAAGACACGACTTATAATTACAAGAATTATTTATTTCAAGTTAATTAAATTAATTTAACATGCTATATAATTAATTGAATTAAAACATGGACTTAGGTTTATTATTACTATTGATAATACATGATTTTAACCTAAGTTATTAGTTATTAAATTAGACTAAGTAATTAATTAATTATTAAACCAATGACTTATAATTAATTAATTCTCATGACTTAGGTTATATTAATATAATTAATAATACATGTTTTAACCTAAGTATTTAACCTTATTTAATTAAAAACAAGATATATTTAATTAAATACTTTTAACCTATAGTTATTTAAATGACATGTAATAATTAATAAACTATACGTTATATCATTATGACTTAGAATAATAATCAGTAAACACTTAAGCTTATTTATTAGCTTATTTAACCAGCTTATATCTATTTATGGAAACTTTCTATTTTTAGAAACTATTTAATTTAGGCAACAAATCTTTTATGGAAACTTTCTATTTTTAGAAACTTATCTATTTTAAGCAGTAATTCTATTTTTGGAAACTATATATTTTGGTAACTTTCTATTTTTGGAAACTTTCTATTTTTGGAAACCTGCTAATTTTGGAAAGTTACTTAATATTGCTCAGTAAGCATAATAATACATGAAATACCAGTGATACTTAATCAGATTAACCAGAATATAAGATAAACATAGATTAAAGCTTAAAATAGTAAAACATGACTTAAAACATATAAAATAAGTCAAGACAAGACATGAAATCCAGTACGTACTCAGTGATTCGATACTTATACACGTGTGTATTCATGTAGCGTTAGTGATCCAGAAGTAGAGTCTTTCTTCCGTTCATTCACTGGACTTGAGGTACGGATTCCCGTCCTTTCAGTATGGACATTCTTTCCTTATTAGGATTTCCCGTATGCAGCCAACTGTTTTCCCCAGTATTTGTTTTATTGTTTTTGAACTGCTTATGTTTAATTAGCATAATCTATAGCCATATACAAGCATGACCAGTTTCACCTAGTTATGGAGGTACCATAACCATAGCATTGGAGGCACCGATGTTATGACTTCCCCACGGCGGAGTGATTGCTCGTGGCGTCCCTTTTCAGTTTTGGCCATATTATTATATCAGGTGGGGCGTATGGGTGCATCCTAGTTACATGTTTTATTCAGTTTATCATGGTGAATGTGGTGTGTGCCTTGCACCCTTCACAAGGAGTTGATCCCTCCTACCCAAACCAGTATATTAATTAGAGGCATCCCCTCTAATCAGCATGATGAGGTCACCCCTCCAAGTATTCATGCACGTGACCTTTTCATGACCTATATGGGCTATGGTGTATTTATGTTAAAACAGTTTTCATAAGATAAACATAAGGCTTTTCAAACTATAAAACCAGTTTTCTCAGTACTTAACCAGTCTACTCAGAACTTAGTCTTCCGCTGTTATATGTTACATGCTTATCCTATTTCATGCTATATTGTATCCGTGCACTGAGCGTTTTGCTCAGCCGTTACTTTCCTTTCCATGTCCCAAAACGGCAGGTACCCAAGACTCGAGCATTTGGAGGACGTGCATAGGATGGAAGCTGCCATAGACTTCTTCTCCTTTTGCCTTCATATATTTATGCTTGATTAGTCTTTCATTCAGTTCATTTACTTTATTATGTTTTGGGCTTATGTTTGGGAACCGATGTTTGATTCCGGTTTTCCCTATGGTCATGTATGTTTTACTACATATTACCTTGCATGCTTTGATGACACGCCATAATTACGCGTGACATTCCATTTATCAAAATGGGGTGTTACAATTATGGTATCAGAGCCAAGGCTTCGACCTGTAGGCTCTAAAACGCGACCTGTGACTAGTGGGTAGTCACCAGGAGCTTCCTAAGCCAACGATTGTTATTCCACGTATTGATGTTTCAACGCGTTGTTGTTTTAACCATTATGTTTTCAGCACCTTTTCGTTTTAGCCATGACGTTTTCAGCACCTTGTTGTTTTAACCATGATGTTTTCATCAGTATCGTTTTACCAATATGGAATGAACAACCGTCATCCATATTTAGTTATGTGTCAGTGTCTATGCATGATGTTCCTAGTGAACTGTGATTATGTGAACTGAACCCCAGTAGTTCATAATTTTCACATAAAAATTTTTCTGTTAAGTTTTGACAATGACTTTTAATTATTTATGTTTCATGCATTCATGAATTTATATCATATGTCATCTATTGCAGGAATTTTGACTAAGTAATGGTTGGTACAGGACTGGCCCTATTTAGTCGCATGTGCTTTTATCGAAACTTTTAACTTTGGGACCGACCCATAGGCGTCCCCTCGCCATGTCTTTTGTTTTGGAACCGACCCATAGGCGTTCCCTCGCACATATAAAGGTTTTATAAACTACATTACGCATTCATGCACTGTTTTTCTTGCATAAAATTTTTCTCATGATTTAAATTGGCATAAAAAATTTTTCATGTCCCATCATAAGTTATTATGTTCTTACGTCAAGTATGCCTTTATACTGTCATGGTTAACTTCAGTTTCATGCTGATTATGTATACACTTCTTCGTAATGGATGGTTTCATGTTTCCTCATGATGATTCCGTCTTCATGTTGATTATGTTTCACGCCTCTTTTGTTATTTACGTTGTCCTGCAAGACATTGTTAGATTTCTTGAATCATGCTTTCATGATAGTCATGGTTGGTTCCATTGATCATGCTGTCAGGCAAATCATCGTTGAATTTTGTGTAACCACACTTTAGCGTTTCTCTATGCAACCAGAATGATGTCTATGCTAATACTGCCAGGTTATCATGATGGTTTTCCTAACCGTTTAACCGGTTTACTTTCCTTAAATCATGACAAATGATCGAGCCCATACCGATCATTTCATGTGCATTCCATGTGTACTCCACGTACCGTATTTCATGTGTATTACATGTACCTTAATCCATGTGTATTCCACTTGCAATACTTCACGAGTATTCGCTAGTCGATTCTAAATCACCCCAGGCGTATGTTCACTTGCTGATATTCTACAAGATTGTCGATGCCGCTCATAGCTTGGAGATGTTACTGAAGGTTGATGCTGCTGATGTTGGGAGACGCTACGAGATGCTGATGCTGATGCGGTTCACAACCTGGAGATCCTAAAAAACGAAGACAAAGGCGTCGGAGCAAAGCAATTGGACGAGAAGATGCTTCACCATCAGACAATTCCCATCAATCATTGTCCCAAATTCATAGTTACATGTCACACGTCGTTCGGCTGTCATTTCAGCCATATGAGTGCAAATCAGTACCAGCCGGCCACTCAGCTAAATAGTTACATGAGTCACGGTCATGAGAATAACCGTCATGGAACCGACAGACAAGATGATAGTAACCACTACTATGACAGCAACTATCCTAGAAATCGCAACCGAGGCTCCGGCCACGGACGTGATCAGACATACAAATGATCAGTAACCCAACCGATCCGCCAATTCTGGCATTTTAACCTAATATTTGTAGTTCTAATTGTTTCACATCTCGAGACACATGTCAAGACATCAGTCAAGACACATGTCTCACCTATACTTTCTGAGGACACATGTCAAGATACCAGTCAAGACATATGTCACGCTTACATTTCTCAGGACACGAGTCAAGACACATGACTCACGTCTAATTATGGAACATTTCTAAGAAATTCAGAGTACCCTCCAAGGGTATATCCATTTTGTTGTGCCATGTATTAATCAGGCCACAAGAATTTCAATACCATTACCGGCGCATAAGTGAGAACTGTCACGTTGCCGATGTCACTTTCATTTCTTTCACCATATTTCGTGTATTCATGACCATGAAAGACGCCTTTCGTATTCCCACGCATACGAAGGTTTTCCTTCAGCTTAATGATAAGACCCAAGCTGCTAACGCATTTCCTCGGACAGACACGAGATGAATTTTACCCTAATTATGTACTATGAACACCACACCATGCTATGATTCATAATTATGTACAGTAATGTTCAGGCTCCTGAATACATTCAGTTTGATTTCCATCAGGAAAATCTATGCAATTATCTATGCTTACAAGCATGTGCATTGTTAGCCATGGTCGCTAAAATTTTCAAGCTGTCAGTAAGACTCAACCACTTAACTCTTTTACGCATAGCCAGTTGATTATTCCAAAGTCTTCCTATACATTCCAGAAGAACCTTCAAGGAGAAGGATGGTACCATGAGATTATGTGTCGACTACCGTCGACTTAAACAAATCACCATTCATGACCGTTATTCTCCTCCACATATTGACAACATGTCCAATCAACCGTATGGTGTTAATCACTTTTCCAAGATCGAACGCACGATCATGCTGCCAACAATGATGAGTGGAAAAGCAGGATATGTCCATGACTGCTATTCGTACACGACTCGGTCATGCTAAATGTATGATTTTGAATTAGTCTCATCAATGCTCCAACCGCATTATGGACTTAATAAATTGAGCTTCCATGAACTCTTAAACAAATTCATCAGCGTTTTCATTGAGGATAACCTGATTTCCTCTAAGCCGAGAGAAGTACAGGAAGACCATATTTGCACTATGTTGCAAATTCTATGACAAGAGAAATTCTACCCTGGAAAATTTTCCAATATCAATTCTGTTTGATTTCAGTGACACACTGAATCACATAGGTTTCTATGGTTAATCTTACCATGACTCAGCTTATGCATAAAGGAGAGAACCCTACACTACATTAGGTGTTCTAGGAAATCCTACGCTAGGAGAAGTCTGATTCAAAGACTCAGAGTTTCGCAACCTTCTATGTATCAAGTTTCTACGAAGCAGGATACAGCTACGTCCATATCTGTGTACCTGACATACCAACAGGCTAAGATAGGACACCAACAAACTGGGATGTTTTCATCATATGATATTGTGAATCGAAAAGGGACAAGATCTCCATGGATTTTAGTTACCAGATTTCAGCAAACTCAGAAGAAGCATGATGCTATTTGGGTTATCGTCAACAGTTTGATCAAGTCTGTAGAATCCTTACATCCGTACGGATTTCAGAACCAACAGATTGAACAAACATGTTCCAGCCAAGGCTCATCCGATCACTTGGTAATCCCTCAGCTATCAGGTCAGACAAAGATTCGTAATTGTACCCCTAACTTACTTCACGTCTTCATTCTAATTCCACGACTTGCTTTCGCGCTCACGTTCATGACACTATTCACGTTCACGATCGTATTTTGGCTTACGATTTTACTTTCTTTTCTTTTCACATTCTGGAAGTTTGCAAGAACTTGAGAGGCCAGACCCAAGTTTAGTATAACTCTCCACCATCAGATAGACGTTTCACGTCATATTCCACGTCTCACCTTGTAGCGTTTGGCGTCACCGCCATTATATTATATGATCACGATATGTCTCACATGTCATGTTCATTCCACGTTCCTCATATCATGATCAAATTAGGTTACACGTATCATGGATCACGATATGTTTTCTCATACTACACTCGCCATATCTCCATGTAGCACGTTCAAAATTTTTCACGTATCACGTTCAAAATTGTTCACGTACTACGTTTCTTTATGTCTCGCGCATCGTTTCTAATTATCAGTTAAGTCAGATGGTCTTGCATCGTAACGTTTCAGTTACCCTTGCACGTTAACTCTTATTTTTCTCGATCGAATTTAGGGGATCTACCTTCCGTTGATAACCAAGAATTTCTTCGTATTCCAAGTCAAGGTCAGGAGGACCAAGATTTATCATTAGTGTCAGGATCTTCTGAAGGAACCGTTCCAAGAGGGAGGCCACTTGGTAACGGACAAGTTCATCCGGACTTCTTATCCATTTTTCTCTTATCGATTAGATATGTCCTTTCAGTCACGGCACGCTCCATGTCTTTTCAAGACATGTCACGTTCCACGTTCCCTCCTACCATGTCACCTTCATTTCCGTTATTTTGCATACCTTTCCAGTTTGATTCGGGTATGTTTCGCTCCAGTTACTTTATCTATAATTCGGGGACGAATTATTCTTTTTAGGGGGGAAGAATTGTAAAACCCGCATGCTTTTACCATGAACAGTAACCTTAAGATCGTACGTCGCAGATTAAAACCTTCCTTATATAGTATGATCACATTCACGTGCTATTATTTAAGTAGTACATACGTGTATAAACATGATAAGTATCGATTACGTACGAACACATGATAAGTATTTAACAGTAATTAATCACGAACGTAATTAAAACACAAACTAATATTAATTACGTATTAATATTTATTACGAACACGAATATATATAGTGAGTCACGCTCGGAAACTAATTAATTACGTAAACTATGTAACACGTAAGCACGAACGTTTATACGATAAATAGCATTACGTATATTTGATTAACACGACAAGAAATCACGTAAAATAATAATCACGTTTAGTCACGGGTAATTATAACTAAGAAACTTACGACATACAAAAGACACGATTATACGTAACCTTTTTAATAAGTCGCGTATTAAATTAAATGCGTATGTTTTATTTAACGAATAACACAAGCACATTAGAGTAAGGTTTCGGGCCATTTTAGACAAAATAGAAAAGAGAAGGACTTGGGCTCAAAGCCCAAGTGTATTTTTGATGCGTGTGAATAAACAGACGGGGGAGGGGTTTTTGTTTTGTTTGAGTCGACACAGTAACACAAATAAGAAACCCTAAAAACAAGCAGCCGCCTATGTTTGTGTTTTCTTCTTCCCTGCCGCGACCCACATCAAGAAACAAGAAGGGATCGAGGATTGATCTTAGAAGAACAAGGTTCGTTTGTTTTGGAAACCCTAAATAATAAGTAAGTAAAAAGAAACCCTAATTCTTTTTTTATTTTATTTCTTTTCTTTAATCCGAATTAAAGGATTTTAAACATGTTCAAAACAATAATTCAAGGGAGGGGGGTTCGTTGTTCGTTTGGTTTGATGGCACACAAACCGAGACCAAGGTCTCGGTGGTGTCTTATTTGCACCAGCCGCAACCCTAAAGGGGCGCCAGCTTGGTTTTGTTATGGCAGGGGTAACCCGCGAGCAAGCAGGGGAAACCCAGGGAGCAAGCAGGGGGAACCACTGGCTGCGGCCAGTGGTGTTATTCGTTCCAGCAGTGGGAACCGGCTGCTGCCGGTGGCACCATCACCACTGCCAGTGGAAACTGGCAGTGTAAGGGGGTGTTTGGATTTTGTTTAACAGAAGTTAAGGGTGCGTTTGGCAGTGGGTTTAAATCAGAGTTAAGGGGCTGTTTGGTTCGGCTTACTTTAAAACATAACACGAGTTGCACCGTTTAAACTAATGAGACACGGGTTTGGTTTCCGATGCTTTTAATAAAATAATACATGGTTACGGGATTATTTTATTTTACTTATTAATTTTACAAGGTAATTAAATTAATAAGACACGACTTATAATTACAAGAATTATTTATTTCAAGTTAATTAAATTAATTTAACATGCTATATAATTAATTGAATTAAAACATGGACTTAGGTTTATTATTACTATTGATAATACATGATTTTAACCTAAGTTATTAGTTATTAAATTAGACTAAGTAATTAATTAATTATTAAAACCATGACTTATAATTAATTAATTCTCATGACTTAGGTTATATTAATATAATTAATAATACATGTTTTAACCTAAGTATTTAACCTTATTTAATTAAAAACAAGATATATTTAATTAAATACTTTTAACCTATAGTTATTTAAATGACATGTAATAATTAATAAACTATACGTTATATCATTATGACTTAGAATATTAATCAGTAAACACTTAAGCTTATTTATTAGCTTATTTAACCAGCTTATATCTATTTATGGAAACTTTCTATTTTTAGAAACTATTTAATTTAGGCAGCAAATCTTTTATGGAAACTTTCTATTTTTAGAAACTTATCTATTTTAAGCAGTAATTCTATTTTTGGAAACTATATATTTTGGTAACTTTCTATTTTTGGAAACTTTCTATTTTTGGAAACCTGCTAATTTTGGAAAGTTACTTAATATTGCTCAGTAAGCATAATAATACATGAAATACCAGTGATACTTAATCAGATTAACCAGAATATAAGATAAACATAGATTAAAGCTTAAAACAGTAAAACATGACTTAAAACATATAAAATAAGTCAAGACAAGACATGAAATCCAGTACGTACTCAGTGATTCGATACTTATACACGTGTGTATTCATGTAGCGTTAGTGATCCAGAAGTAGAGTCTTTCTTCCGTTCATTCACTGGACTTGAGGTACGGATTCCCGTCCTTTCAGTATGGACATTCTTTCCTTATTAGGATTTCCCGTATGCAGCCAACTGTTTTCCCCAGTATTTGTTTTATTGTTTTTGAACTGCTTATGTTTAATTAGCATAATCTATAGCCATATACAAGCATGACCAGTTTCACCTAGTTATGGAGGTACCATAACCATAGCATTGGAGGCACCGATGTTATGACTTCCCCACGGCGGAGTGATTGCTCGTGGCATCCCTTTTCAGTTTTGGCCATATTATTATATCAGGTGGGGCGTATGGGTGCATCCTAGTTACATGTTTTATTCAGTTTATCATGGTGAATGTGGTGTGTGCCTTGCACCCTTCACAAGGAGTTGATCCCTCCTACCCAAACCAGTATATTAATTAGAGGCATCCCCTCTAATCAGCATGATGAGGTCACCCCTCCAAGTATTCATGCACGTGACCTTTTCATGACCTATATGGGCTATGGTGTATTTATGTTAAAACAGTTTTCATAAGATAAACATAAGGCTTTTCAAACTATAAAACCAGTTTTCTCAGTACTTAACCAGTCTACTCAGAACTTAGTCTTCCGCTGTTATATGTTACATGCTTATCCTATTTCATGCTATATTGTATCCGTGCACTGAGCGTTTTGCTCAGCCGTTACTTTCCTTTCCATGTCCCAAAACGGCAGGTACCCAAGACTCGAGCATTTGGAGGACGTGCATAGGATGGAAGCTGCCATAGACTTCTTCTCCTTTTGCCTTCATATATTTATGCTTGATTAGTCTTTCATTCAGTTCATTTACTTTATTATGTTTTGGGCTTATGTTTGGGAACCGATGTTTGATTCCGGTTTTCCCTATGGTCATGTATGTTTTACTACATATTACCTTGCATGCTTTGATGACACGCCATAATTACGCGTGACATTCCATTTATCAAAATGGGGTGTTACACAAACACTCCTGCACGAACTACAGTGTTGCTCCTAGCAACCATCTTTTTTCATCTTCAAACACATTTTACTAGACTAGATCAGCCGTCTTAGTTTGGATTTACATGTATGTACCTTGAATCAAACTTGAAGAAGACTTCCATAAAATTCCAACATAAAACAACCAGTAATCGGTACCTTGAATAAAACTTGCCAGAAGAAGTGTTTAAAAACCACCATTAGTAATGGTTTTTATATATATAGCAAGTAATGCATATCTAAAAAATATAAGTCTCTGCTTAAATGAAACATCATTTCCATAATTTCATCAAAATAACACATCATAAGACTTATGTATCAGATGTCTTAACATAAACATACGTAACATTCAAAATAATTGTGAAAAAACAAAAGCATCCTAAACACATCGTCCACATACTCCTAAACCAAATTTGAACAATTAAACTTGAGATCACTTCATCATCTCCTTAAGGCGTGCCTTGATTTTTTTTAATGCACAATCTTCATATTGCTGCCTTTCTTCTTATGTTAATTTTTTGAACTCATGTACTTCTCGTTCAAACTCATTCTTTACCTGGTTACAGACTGCAAGAAGGATCTTTGCCACGTACTTGATGCGCAGTTCTTTTAAATATTTATTCTGTTCTTCTCCCTCTATACTCAAGCCACAACAATCCTCATTACCTTTGAATGTTTCCATGTGGTGCATCACGAAACCTCGCAATAAACCTAGTTCATTATGTAATGCATCCCAATTGCATTATCATTTCATGACATGGACAATTCACAAGCAAAATATACTCCCGAAACATGGAAACCTATTAAAAACTACACCAGGAAGTATCATATGATGCTCAACCCTACCAGGAGGAAACCCTTGTAATATATTAAGTGGTTTGGGTTGTTAAAATGCAGGTACAATTGCTCGACTATCTCCCCTGAACCTTGACGCTTTGTTTGATGTATTACTCTCCTTTTCATGGGCCCATATTGTTGGCTCATGCGTAAAAAACGCAACTTCTTCTGCTCGTCCCGGTGACACATAATTTGAGATACTGTCTAGCAAACCTTTATCTTCTTCCATAACTTTCTTATGTTCTGCACCGCCTACCACTTTCCCTTGCGTAACAGGTGGTTGAGTCACATTCAAATCAATATCACTTTCCTCATCAAAATTCATCCTCCATTATCCAGTGTACAGAAGTTAAAGTTGCGCAAAATATTTAGGTTGCTGAACATTTTATTCTTCCTCTGGGTAGTCTCTAGGTTGCTGAGAGTATGTACAGACTGCAAACTGATCTCTCGGCTCCTTTAGTTCTATAAATCTAGAGTCCGCTAGGCTATATGATAGTTCTACATCTAGGCACTCGTAAGCCTTTTCCATAAGTTCAGTCGCCTTCTTTAAACACGCCGATACATACATCTTCTTACCTTGCATGACCATAAAACTAACGACATTTAGTATGTATATAAGATGTATGGAATACGGATGCTATTTAAAAAACATAGGGTATAATGGCAATCATGTTCAACTGATACACCATTTCCTTATGAATTGTATTCTTTGCCCATTAAATAAATATGAAACACAAAATAATTTACATTTACCATCTTGTTTATTTAATCTTTATGAGCTAAGGCCTTCAATTTTCTTTGGGAACGACACATTCAGCTGCTACATTAAGTACAATTGAATTACAATTCTTAATAACTAACATAACTTGGTTTTTGTAATATCTTTGATGTTGTAATTTAAAGTACACGTACCTTCGCGATTTTTGGGTTCATCAACATCTATTTTATCATTTCTAATTTCTGTTTCATCTAAACTACCGACTGTGTCAGCTTCATTATTTCCACTGTTAGAATGTCCATTTGGATCATCATAGTTTAATTCTGCCAGTGACACAGTCCAGATAAATATATAATGTATCTATTAATTAGCTCGGTACTAAATATATTTTTTTAAAACATGTTTGTATCTCAAACACATTAATAAAACGTGTCACTCACTCGGAAAATACGTTATTTTTTGTAAAATTGCTAATTTAAATGTGTCACTTAATTCACAAAATCTTCTATACTAATTAATCAACTATACTAATTTTAGTAAAATCATTAGGGATTGTCTTTTGATACAATTCATCTGCTACACTAAGTTTTATAAAATCCTTAAATTAAATTTGTCACTTAAATCACAGAATCCCAAATTTTAGTAATGTATCAATCAATTAATGTATCAGTCAGTTCACAAAGCCCTAATTTATATATTGAATCAAACTAACGTCAAGAAGCAAGGAATCATACATACCTTCGCCTACATGCTCCCATTCAGAAGTTGTTAGATCGATTAATTATTCATCATCGTCCACCTGGTTTCCCCTTCTTATGTTTTGATGTTTGAACTGATTAAAGATGATGCTAATTTGAATATGAAAAATCATCTTGTGTGTTTGATTTTGGATCATGGTAGGCTTTTATTTTGGATACGGATACTTTTGAGTTTTGAGTATTTGGAATATGATAGAGACATAATAACCGGATGGAGAACTCTGTTTGTTTTGAAAACAAATTATACATGATACCCTTGAAGTTCGAATTAATTACGAATCAACCACCACCTACATAAGTTTCATCTTGATCCATCAAAGTTGATCTGATGGTCCACAACTGTACCTATTGTAATCTATTTTAAAACTGTACACCACGATAACGCTCCCCTATATATCTATATATATATATATATATATCTATATATATCTGTATATATATGTATATATATATATATATATATATATATATATATATATATATATATATATATATATATATATATATATATATATATATATATATATATATATATATATATATATATATATATATATATATATATATATATATATATATATATATATATATATATATATATATATATATATATAAATATATATATATATATATATATATATTTATATATATGTATATATATATATGTATATATATATATATATATATATATATATATATATATATATATATATATATATATATATATATATATATATATATATATATATATATATATATATATATATATATATATATATATATATATATATATATATGTATATATATATATATATATATGTATATATATATATATATATATATATATATATATATATATATATATATATATATATATATATATATATATATAAATATGTATATATATATATATATATATATATATATATATATACATGTATATATATATATATATATATATATATATATATATATATATATAATTATATGTATCTTTACATTATATATAACAGGAGGGAAATGCCACATCACCCGCCTATTAATCCACGTCATCACTCTTTGTGAGCTAAATATGAAAATTCGAAATTATTACAAAAATATGTCATTGCGAAGGTTTGAACATGGAACCATCCAAGCATTATGAAAACTTGGTAACCACTAGAGCTATACAGGTTTGTTGTTTATATCTTAATAATCATCTTAATAATCAATATATATAAACAGAGTTTAAGTTTGAGCGCAGGATATTATTCATAATTATAGTTTGATAAGTTTGGAAATTATATCATCGTCGTTTTAAAAAGGATACATAAACATAATAAACTATAATCATTAAATCATTATCGTTTTAAAAAAGTTATTCGTGATGCATTATACTGTAACTCGTCAATGAAAAATCACTGTGTATCATCTTTATTGCTAGCGACAAATCCAGCTGATATTTTAGACCAGAAGCAGGGATCCACCAGATTCGAGAGCCACTGCTAAGCTCAAGGGTTATGTACACGCAAGATGGATTCTTGAAACCTCACAGCTTAAGAGCAAAGACTGAAGTTCTTGAAAGAAACATACGGTAGAGTTTATGTATGATTATTACTCTTTCTTTCTATTTGTTTATGAAACAGGGGTATCCAATTTTACCTTTTTCACAAATCAGCAGATGGTGAAATTATGGATCACATACTTTTGGCGTCTAAGAATGGGTTTAGATGTGGTATGTACCCAAGGGCGGAGCTATTGCAAGACTAAGAAGAGTGTTGGTCCTCCCAGCAGTAGCCTCTTGGTGTATATTTATTTGGATATAAATTTAAGAATCACCAATAATTTAAGCTTCATCAAGCCATGATCGAAACTATTGATAAAATTAACATCTTCTTAAGGTATTTTAATCAATAATACAATTGAAGGAGGTCCACTTGATGTATCAATCTGTTTACTCCCTGTAAGTTTCTGTTACATTTGTGGTACAAATTGATAGCCTTCTATGTTGCAGGGTCTGCAACGAGGACTCAAAGCATTGTTAGCAGTTACTGTATAGCTAAGCTGAAGTAGGCACTTTCTAAGAACGAATAGGAGGTAAAACAATGTTTGCAGCCATTTTTTGACTCACAAGCTACCTTTTTAATTTATGCATTCTGTTGCAGGTTAGAAGATCAATAGCTAATTTGGAATATATTGATTTTTTTTGTACCAGATGCTAATGAGCCAGGTCAGGTTGGGATGACCCAAACTCTTTATGTTCTAGAATATTCCTATAATCAGTTGCAGATGCGATCTATACAGGACATAAGAGGGCGTTTAAATGTCCGCTAACGAGCTGAAGAGGGAATAGATGGTGTTGGTTTGACAAGAGACTGGCATCATTTGTTATCCTTTTTTTCCTTATCACATTGTATTGTTTTTATCAGGTTTTATTTCACCATCCTTATCTTGGGTAAATTTTAACATCGTTTATTTTCATAGTTCACGGGGTGTTATTTAAAAGTGATTTTGGCCAGTCGATGGGTAAAAGATGATCATTATATGGAGCGGAATTGGGTCAAGCAAAGTAATGTAGTATGGTTTTATGGTCAACTGGGTAAATATCAAAAGTATGACAAAACTATGATCTTGCAGTAATTTTACCTTAATTGATTTGCTAAACATGCTGCCAAAGTCAACCATCAGAAAATGGTGAACTCTCGAAAGAAGTTGACACCATGGTGAAGCCCCGTGACAATGTCACCAGTGATCTATATATGACTACTCAGTTGGATCCTCTTAGGATCTATCCGTACATATATATAGTCGCAGGTACTTCTTGGGTACCCGAATAATGCAACTTAGGAAGTAATTAGTGTTTAGATTGGTTATTACGTAGTTGTTATCAAAAAGCACAATAGTTTAGTGATGCTATAATAAGAAATCTTTGTTATACGTCTATAAGCATTGTGTTATGTACAGTGTATCTAAAATTTGGTTGTATGATTCTTTTAGGACCTGGATGCATTCTCTGCAGTGGCGATTGTGAGTGAAGGTGTGTTACTCTATAAAGGATGGACCGTATTTTACTACTGCTTTGGTGTGGCCTGATGCGGCATCAAGGTGGTGACATCTTAGGTTTGTTTTAATAAGATGTAGATAGCATTACTCTAAGATGCTTCATAGCTCAGCGATAATGAAAACGACACTTTTTAGGGATCAAACTTGTGAGACCTCCTCATAAGTGAATATAAGATGTACCTGAAACTGGAAATCCTCTTGCTATAAAAATACTCCTTTTGTTGTTCTTTTAACTCTCACTTCCTAATTTTATTTATTTTAAAACATGAACGTGAATAAAACACTCAAAAAAAGGTGTATGATAGATCTACGCTTAAGCATTAACCAAATGCATGTTAAGTCACATAATCGGGGTTAGTTTGACATAATAGGGTACAATAATACCGCAAAAATAGTTACATTTATAGGAAAGTGTCTTTATTTATTTGATTTGATTTGATACATTACTTTAGGCATCACTGGGAACATGCTCCATAACAACTCTAAGTGATCTGATAGCCAATTTTTATTATCATTATATTGATGTAAGGGTTTATTAGTTACAAGTCATCTATTATGGGTAACCTAAATGTCTATTTGATGGAATTTGGTTCTTTGTGTATATCACATACTATCACATGTCCTATGCAGGAGCGTGAAGTAAAAGCCAAGCATTAACAGCTAATTAGCGGGGTGTGTTTGTGTTTTTAACTTTTAACTTTTGAGTTGAATGGTAGTTCTAATGTAAGTGTGTTTTTACTTGCTGAATCATGGGGTTGTTTTGCTAAGTCATGTATTACTGCGTGTTTTCTGTTTTTGCTGAATGAAAGTATTTTTTCGTTCAAGCAATCAATATTTTATGTTTATTAGGAATGGATATTGATGCTCTATCATTTTCTTATCTGGTTGTAGGCAGAATCTGGAATCCTATCAAGGGCGATGACCCCAACCATTAACCTTGTATTAGGTAATAAACATCACTTATCAAGAAACTGTTTTCTGATTCTTAGAAAACGTATATATAAATACTTGAATATAGTATCAGTTTGGTTTATAAATGTTTAACTTATTAGCGATCATGGCACATCGACATATGATTGATTTTAAGAAACATCCACAGTACTACATTTTATAGTAATTAGAATTGACCTTTAGTTTTGTTCTATTATCAGAATGGCGTCCGCCTCTCAAAAGAAAACCGGGGTGACCAAAAGTGACAGTTCTTGTGTGTCAAAAACTATCGCAAGAAACTAAAAGTCCATTGCGCGTCATAAAAAACTGCCATAAATGCAAGAGGGGGAATTTCATCGAGATAATCTGTGACCTTAGCTTTTGCCTACGTCATTTGGTGTTCTACAAGCTTGCACAAGACGTAAATATGAGATTGTGGCCGTGTCCGTGGTGTACTGGTGTTTGTCGGTGCTTCAAATGCATCCGTTTCAATGAAAAAAATGTGGATGAAGAGTTTGATGAACCAGCTGATGGTGAAACAAGTATCAGTTTCAATGAGGAGTCAGGTGAAGATATCATTGCTGGTGCAGGTGAGATTCATCTTGGAATCTGTTCAAAATACATAGAAAAGGATCACATGGGTGGTGCTCCAATAGATAACTCAGATCCTTGCTACACGCATGGAACAATATATACATGGAAAATCTACAGACTTGGTTGATCAAGCATACATCAAGTTTGTAAGTACTCTCCTATACTCCTCTCAAATATTTTCCTTACTAAAACAATTTGAATAATAACTAACACTGTAACTACTTAAAAAATCCATTCACTCAGACCAAATGGATTATATTTTGGCATATAATGGGAAAGTAAGAAGTGGTCGTTTTGTTTTGTTATGATTCTGTACCAAAAAATGGATCTGTTTCATATAACTATTTCGCACGAGCTAACAATTGCAACATGGAACATTGTATGGCAGATTAGTGTGATGTTTGCAACCCATGATAAGATCGCTCATATATACCCAAAATATGATGATATTACATTTATCAGTACATTAGATCCTTGCTAAACTATACGTTAGGTG